>APFE031558672.1:239880-276230 GCA_000404065.3 Pinus taeda
TATGTGTATAAGCCTAAAAACCAATCTCGGATTGGCAGTCTTATACAGAAAATGTGGGGTGAAAATCAGGAACACCTGACACTCCATATTTTCCAAAAAAAAAACTCTCTTTCCATCACCATTCCATCTTCATTCCATTTCACTTCACTCCATAATTTTCATTCCATTTCACTTCATTCCATTTCATTTTTCACTTCATTCCATCCACTCCATTTCATATCAGCAATAAAAATCTTTTTTAGGATTATTTCTATTCAGTTAGTCTTTTCCTAACTAACTTTGTGCAGTTAAAAAGGGAGATGCCTTAGTTTTCGCAGCTAGAAACCATGGAAAATTTTAGGGGCTAATATTCACCCAGTGGGCTAATTTTCCATTATTTTTCCACAAAAAGATTCGCCAATTTCCATTTTTATAAAAGATTATTCGCCCAAATTTTAGAATATAAAATTATTTTACTTAAAAAATCGCCAACGTTATACAAAGACTATATATAAAATGATTATAAATTTGAATAATTTTACAAATATATCAATAAAATTTTTATAGTTTTCATATTAGGGATTAGTGAGATTCACCAATGTTTTAAAGTTCAAGAAAATTTTCCATCCTTAAAATTTTCCCTGCTGGAAACTGTTTCCGCCGCTCGCAACAGTTTCCGTAGCTAGAAATGACTCTGTCTCTACAGCTAACAGCACTCTGTTTCTAAAGGAAAATCTCAGTCAAAGGTTCACATTATCATCACCAAGGGCAGCAAGGATATGAGGCACCTGCAAGATCAAACAAAAATAATGGATCAGCAACCTTAACCAACAAATGGAAAACTCATGAAGGTATGATCAAAATCTTCTCCAAACAACAATTTAATGTCATTTTATGCATAATTACTAAATCGTGGAAGAGCCACTAAATGCAAAGATTTGGCAAAGATCATCACACTTCTCCTCCACGATAATCCTTCATCCACCTCATACCCTTCTAACGGTCCCATGATCACCATTAATTTAAACTCGAAATGGGACTGCTGTTTCATTTATTGGCCGTACAAGGAAGTGACCTATTACACTACGTCTCTTCACTACATGATTTCCGCAGCCAATACTGATACGTGTGCGAAGCCACTCGGCTTTAAAGGATTCAGTCGTTATTCCATACCCTTATCACTCCATTTCCGCATGCATTTGAACTCATTCTTGTGTTTTACTCCCTCATACGCACACCATTTTCACTCCCATTTCCGCTGTAAACTCCACAGCTCTGTTCCAAACCCCACCTATAGTCTGTAAAACACTTTGCATTGCGGCTATTCCACTTACAGTCATAATTCATCTGTTTTTCCGTTAAGCATCCTCCCTGAGCAGTCATATACAGTCAAAATTTCAGCCGAAGAGTGAGAGCCGAAGATGAGAAAACTGCTTAGAGCTGAACCCGAAGGTCCGAAATATTTAGAAGGATATCCTCAGATGAAGGAGGCACTGAAAAAAGCAAAATGGTTAAAGTTCATTGAAAAATTCAGAGGATATGACAAAGAGGTAACGAAGGCATTTGCTCGGTCCTTCAATGGAAATACCGTGGAAGTAGGGGACCTAAATTTTACAATAACAGAGAATACAATAGCCACAGCAACTAGTCTACCTCAAGTGGGAGATAGATGGTTCAAGAACAGAGGAGTGGAAGATCAGGAATGGAAGAATATGCTCAAGAACCCAGGTATGGACACTTCAATATTTACTAAAGGGATTCCCGTACATATAATCAAAGAAGAATGGACTGCATTGCTATTGCTTGTTCAAAAGTTTATTACATGTGAGGGCCGCTTTGGTACCATGTATATGTATCATGCAAGGATTATGATGAATTTTATGGAAGGCCATGCCATCAATCTACCCTACTTTTTGCTAAGAAGCCTAAAGAAAATGAGTTCCACTGTCCAAAAGAATATAGGCCATATTGAACCCCACTTATATCATCACGGCCTCATTAGAATTCTTATAGAAGAACAATTGAAAAATCACAAGGATACATGGAAAACGTTTTTGGTCAGGAATCATTTCCAAGAAGTGACTGAAGCTTCCACTAGTAGTCCTCCTAAAATCCCAAAAGGAAGTAGGAGAATGAAAAAGGATGTTGCTGTCCAGGACCCACCTATTGTGCAAACTCAAGAAACTACCCAGGAAGAAGAGAAACATAAAAAGAATAAAGGGAAGAAAATTGCTAATGAACCATCACCATCACCTGAACCTTCAGTAGACGAAGACTCCCAAACCTTGGCTGATAGATTATCACAACTTCAAGCCACTGCCCTCTTAAAGAGGAAACAGAAAGAAAAACAGAGTGCCCAGCAAAAGAGCACTAATGTACAAGTGAGAAGAAGCAGTAGGCTGAAAGGAAAGATGAGTGTGACTAAAGAAAAACAGGCACATTTCATTGATTTGGGAGAAGCTACACCTGAAAAGACTCCAGCTCAGCTTGGCCTTGAGTCCACTCCTCCACGTGAGGAGAGTCCCTTTCAAACAGAACCTCAAACAGAAATTAATTTTGAACATAGCCCAAGAAGGACACCTGAGATTGACCCTGACCAGCAGGAGTTATATTATTATTTGAAGGCCTTGGAGCAATCAGTTGCTAGTCCAAGCACTATAGTTCCTCTTGATGAACAGGTCAAATCTTTAAAACATGAGGTGTTTGAACTAGAAGCCCTGAACCGACATATTAAACAAGAAAATGAAGCATTGAAGAACAAAGTAAAGTGGACAATATGGTCCATGACAACACAATGCTTCACTTAGGACTTTGGCAGAAGAAGAAAAGAAAATTGAAAGGGAAATGTAAGAAACTCAACAGGGCATTAATCAATTTGAGGTTCAAATGTTTAGTCAAGAAACCAAGGGCAATTTTGGCAACAAGGAGAAAGAGAAGAAGGCTAGATGTTTTGGCAAAAGCATCTGAGCACATGGATTAAAAGCAATGATAAAGTTTTGGTTGCATGAGGACATGCAACACCTTCACAGTGGGGGTATGTTAAGCCTCAAACCTACACTTCTTTACACATCCTCCCAGCCTCTTTTTCCTATTCATTTCCCTATTTTTCCATTCATTCCCTCCATCAATTTGCTCAAATCGTTGTATTTTAGGACTTTTTACATGGTTTTCTAATTATGCTAATGACTGTGTTTGGTTTAGAATTTTGGTTCAAGGTGTTGCGTTTCCGCAGCTCATACAAGGTTTACACAGGGTTTTCCGCAGCTGATCCCGGTTTCCGCAGCCAACCCCGGATTCCGCAGCTGTTTTATTAAACGCTATGTTCCAGGTGTCCTCCTGGAAGAAGAGCCACATGGGCAAGTTCGTGGAACCAAGGACATGGTGTGTGTCCCTCCAGATCATCCAACCCAGTCATCCAAGCCCATGGTCAACGAGGAGGCAACTTTTGTCAAACAAAGGTCATTGGCGGTGGCACGGCTCTGCGTGTTCTGTTTTAGAGCACGTGAAGAACAGGTGGCATCGTCCTCAGTTATGAAGGTAGTGGGAAACATAATCCAATAGCGGATTGAATGCCCACAATGACCGTTGCCTACATCCGAGGACGTAGCAAGACTACGTGTTTCTATTCAGCTGTTCGAATTACTTAGATTTCATTAAGTTAGTTCGCCTTCTGCAATTATAAATAAAGCGTCTTTGAAAGCTGGACAAGTTAGTTGTTAGCTGCTGTTTTTGTACTTTTGAACTCCCACTGTATTTTCCTATTTTATGCATAATACATGAGAAGATTGTTATCCCATTTACGCGTGTGATTGATCTTTGAAACGGCTGGAGTAGGCAGAGGGCCCCTATTTACTAAAGGCATGTACAGTGTTTTTAATTTCTCGCATTTCGTTTTCTTATTTCATGTATATAATACCTTTAATTGTTGCGTTTTAATAGCTGTACATACATTTCAATTTCTGCTTGTTTACATTTATGTACTTTTTCATGACTGATCAGTGCGTTATGCAGGTTTCATAGATGTGCCCGGGACAGTTTCATGCTTTTCTTTTGCACAACTAGTGACATGTGTGATCATCTTGTCTATGTTGCTGACCTTCTTTGTTTTGCAGCCTTTATTTCATCATTATCATTTAGTCAATTTGCATATTTGCTTTTTGTTTGTAGATATCAAGTTGTTTATCTATTGATGGTCTCTTCTTTATAACTTAATATCTTTATTGAGGACCAAAACATCACTTAATGCAGCTTGATTTAGATGTTCAGAAACTCACAATTGCTTGACTTGTTTCTAATTTTTTATCACATGATACATTCAGCTAAAAGGCAAGAGGTTAAGAAGAAGTTAAAGTATTTGTGACTAGTCTTTCCCTTAAGTAGATTTACTTTAGTTCACATTTCTTAGTTGTTATTTGTCATAGATTTCGTTTTCATTTCCTTGCAGCAGCAGAGGCACTGGGCCAATGTCATTAGTCTTTTATTTGATGCCTTTACTTTCCTTTAAGCATTGATTTCATTTCAAGCTTTCTTGTAGAGTACTTTTAAGTTGTAAAAAGCACATCACAATCTCACACACTTCACTCACTTTATTTTGTGTTTTAAAAAGCACATCACAATTTCACACACTTCACTCACTTTATTTCATCACATCACATTAGGAGAGATATACTTGAAAACAAAACTAAAAAAGTTAAAAATGACAAAATCTTAAGAAATAGTTGCCTAAGTACATACAATACACCTCACTTCATCATCTTACGAGCCCCGGGTTGACATTTAAAAGTTGCAATTTAGACATCACTAAATTGACCAAACATTAGGTGTTAGAGTTTATGCATTTCTGTAAACTAATCATTTTCACAAATTTCTTATGCATTCGAAGTTATCAAATTGATATATAGTAGAAATAAATACATGGCACCACTTCATAGATATCCCTTTAGTTGTGGAAACTTGGTTTTGCAATCTCCCATAATTACTTTGGGTGAGACTCTGACCTACTTATGGGTCATTGCTGGAAGGGCTATCAATTGAGGGTTTTGTTGGTGCATAACAAACTCTAAACTCGGGTCAAGATCCCTCAAACCAACAGGGGGGCACCACCTAATATTAATAAGGCCATAACTT
Source organism: Pinus taeda (assembly GCA_000404065.3). Classification (NCBI taxonomy): domain Eukaryota; kingdom Viridiplantae; phylum Streptophyta; class Pinopsida; order Pinales; family Pinaceae; genus Pinus; species Pinus taeda. The sequence goes on from APFE031558672.1 coordinate 244,987, forward strand.
TCTATGGTCAATGGATACAATGGGTGTCTATTGTATTTTTGGGGCCTGACCCAATTTCGGAGGTGATTTAGCCAAACAAATCCCAATACTACTAGCCCTTTCGGCATTAGTCCGTGGAGCGTGGACTAAGGTCTCACCTAAACTAGTATGAGAGGGTGCTAGAACTAGGTTTCCACACCTTGGGGATGTCTGATGTGTTCCAAGTGGTCCACAGTTTGATCATGTCTGCACTTCGCTATGCGCACTTATCAGTACCTCACAGCCTGAGATACTACCTTCAAGCAACCCTACTTGGGGGCCAAACAATGTTATTCCCCAAGTCCTTATCAGTAACCTGATATTAGTTGATTAACTTAGTTTATATTTATGCTTTCAAAAATACTTTACAATATTCACCATCCATACAAATGCGTGCAGTAGCTAAAAAGTATAATTGCAAATGATATCACATATGTAATAACACAAGAACAGATACACGGAATTCAGATAAAACTTCTCTTTATTATTCTTCCTCCTTGGTTACAAACTCGACTCTACCATGTGCACTTAGTAGCAGGTGTTCATGCACTTAGCTGTAGACTCTACTAGGCCTCCGTACTCTTAGCTGCAGAGCCTTTTCGTACTACTACAACCCATGATACTTAGACTCTTGCTCTATGCTCCCTATCTTATTCTATCTACCAGATTCCATCCCTTCCTTTACAACTTAGAGCCTCGCTCTATTTATACTATCCCATGGTCCGCTGACCATTGGTAGGTTGACACTACATTCAAAACTTAAGGTGGACAACCCTATGACTCTAACATACAATTTGCGCTCTGCACTGACAATTCATTGGGCTTTACAATAATATTACTCAAAACTTGCGCTTTGAACCCCAAAGCATGCTTTGGGGGGATTCGATGCCCAACAGCCCCCCAAAAAAAACATCGTGACTCGCCCTCGAGTCACTATATTGGTAAGATGAACTTGGTGTGGAGTCCCTCCAACTCTTCCCATATGGTGGTGATGTCTGCAGCACACTAAGCTACTGCTTGCTGAACTTGTTGCATTCGTTCGTCTAAGACCTTCGTGTCTGAATTGTGTCCTTACATCTGTACCGACATCTGCTGTGTATGTTTATAGTTCGACACCCTTGTCTGACTCCTCAGTTTGCGAAGACTGTGCTTTGGCTAGTTAGTTAGATAATCAGCCCACTCATTTAGGGCTTCAAGCATCTACCATTTACATTACTTGGGAAGGGTTCTCCATTTAGTTTGACTAGCTAGACTGCACCTCCGTCTGTGACCTCCTTAACCATGTATGGTCCCAGCTAGTGCATTCTGAATTTTCCCATAAATTTATCAAACTTACTGTCACACAACAACACTAAGTCGTTTCCCTTGAATGTGCGAAACTTGATATGGTAGTCGTGCTAGGCTTTTTCACTCTACTTTTGTACCTGCTGATGAAATCTAGCCAAAAGTTGTTCCTCCGAAATTCTTCCAATTGTGCGAGCCTTTCCTCCAGAGCTTCAAGGTCCGTTATCCTTGTGAGCACTTCTATTTGCAGACTAGGTAGGATATATTCCATCGACATGACAACTTCCACATAATAAACTAACTGGAAAGGTGTTTATCCCAACAATTTCTTGTACAATGTCTTGTAAGCCCATAGCACGGTAGGTACGCATCGGTCCTAATCATTTCATTGTGTGTTGAACACTTTGGCCAGTGCAGTCTCCAATATTTTGTTGAATGCCTCTGCTGTATCATTAGCTTGTGGGTGGTATGTTCTACTTTTATTATGATACACCTAGAACTCTTCTGTGAGTGCGCTAATGGTTTCATTCAAGAAATGTGTTCTGCAATCACTCATTAAGATTTTCAGACAGCTAAATAGGGTCAACACAGTTTCCAACAAAAGCTTCGCAATCATAGCGGTCATGCAATCTTTGGTTGGCTGCGCTTCCACCCATCGTGTTAGGTACTCTGTCACGGTGATGATGTATCACACACTCGTCTTTCCCTAAGGTTTGATAAGTCCCACAAAGTTGATGTTGAACCCTAGAGAAGGTATGTAATTACCACTGACTTGTCATCTTTTCCTTGAATTCATAACTCCTTTACATTATGAAATAAGTATATGGCAAAAGATTATGATAGAATCTAGAAGAATTGTATGCAACATAAAATGACTAATAATTACCCTTTTCCTATGCAGAAAAAGGAGAAAATGGAAGATCGTCGTTCTAAAGGAAAGGACAAGACAAGGTTAATTGTTGTCCCTTTGACAGGGAACCGTATCCAAACAAGTCAGTCTAAACTGGAGCACATAAGCTAGGAAAAGAAAGAGGAGGTACCAAATTAGCATAAGAGAAAAAGAAAATAACAAAGAACTAACAGTATGGAAAATCCCTCAGGATCCTTTGATCCTGACGAATGGCTACCTTAACGATTCACTGTATCCTTGATATCTCCGCTCGACTGCTATAAGACGACGCAATATTGCTAGCCCAAGGGATGGAACTATTGTGGCTTTTATGAAATTTACTATTGTAATTGAAACTTTGATCATCGACTCTATCTAAGAGCAATTATTGTAACTATGTTTTGATGCCTAATATATGAACTTTGTTTATTGTTCTATCTTTGATTTTGGAATAATTTTAAGCAGTGTGTCTCTGGAGGCTAAGGGCCCAGCCCTAGTGGAACACTTGCTCCTGTACCATTATTTCCGATTCGTGTGTGGTTTGATTTCTTTTATCGACTTTGTTCAGTAATCTGATGTTCCATACGATTTTACATATTCATTATGTTATATTTCGTTTCTACTTGAATAACTAATGTTATTCTTTGCAACAGGAATGTTATGCTATTCATTCTAACTTTATATCACATCGTTGTTCCTTTAACAATTGGTATTATCATATAACATTGTTGTTCCTTACAGATTACCATTACTGTTTGAATACAGAGTAACAGTGATGTATATTCATAAATCAGTATTACTGTATTTATATATGGTTTACTCTTAAACATGATTTCTGTTCATTTGGGATTGTTGTTCCGTCGTGATCACAACTGTTGTTCCTTTATATCCGAGATTCATACTTGTTATATCAGAACTCAGATTGCTGTTCATTTTAATGTAAGATGTCACATGTAATGTTTGATTTGGTTTGCTATACATTTACATTTGTTTTAAGTTGTTGTTCCATATTTCATTTCCATAAGTTTGTTGTCCTATTTCCGTTTGTTATTCAAATCATTTCTAAAGTAAAGATTGTTACTCAATTCATGTAGGATACAGTTATTGCTTCATTCATTCTTGTAGGTTAAGGTTTTGTTGTTCAATTTCTACTAAATAGATTAGTTGCTCTTCCATTTCTTGCCATTTGAATTATCATTGCTTCAGTGTGCAGAACGATCTGAAACTATAGTGAACATTGACATATGTTCTCCAGTTCCTAGATTGATGATCTTTTCCTTGATTGCTTTTTAATTGCATTAGTTTACAGAGGGAAGAGTTACCACTACTGTAACCTTGACTGATAAATTGTTGTAGCCTTTTAAGTGCATGATTTGAGTTTTAAGTTTCTTTCTAAAAGTACATTTTATTTCAAGCATCCATTTACTCTTGTATTTTAGGCACTATACTACTAGCATTACTCTGACAAATGACCACCTTAGATTGAGTACAATCTTTGAAATAAAAAATTGTTCCTAGATTGATAATTAATGTAGGGTAAATAGAGGTGAAAAAGACCCTTTTTACTACTCACCATTTTGGCGCTGTTGCTGGGGAAGAATTTAGCCATTTGTTTCCTTTTCAAAGTAGTGTAAGTACCTGCTAGGAAATAATTGGGTTTTGAAAACGAAAGTTAAGAACCTACGTACGGAGCATGTAACATCCCTGCACCTCTGCCCACTTCCCTACAGATTTGTTGTTGTTTCGGGTAGATATCAGTATTTGACTTCTGTGCATGACTAACCGAAAAAGCCTAAAAAGAACCCCAAACCACTACCCAAGCCTGATAAAGCTAAGGGGGCAGTGAAACTTGGCCATTCAACTTTCATAGACAAAATCCTGAAGAAATCATAATCTCGGCCTTTATTAGGACCTAGAAGAGTTGGTTCTAGACAACCTACTAGTTCCCTTCATGCCACAGGATCACCTTCTGTATCCTTTCCTGAGGTGCATAGTCAAACCGAGAAGCATGATTTTCAAGAAATTGATAATTCTAGTCCAAAATCATTGCAAGAAGGGAACCTTATCAACCTCTGTGAAGGAAAAGGAGAAATAGGGGAAATTAAAGAACCAAGATCTCATATTGGAATAATTCGGCCATTAAGTAACCCAGATAAGGGAACTGCTGTAAAAATCATTCGTAAAAAAGTTGAAGAACCTAAAGAATCAAAATTGTTGCACTAAAAATTGTCACCTTGACATTCTGTAATTTGTGTGAGTCTATTACCACTCCTACTTTCCTCCTTTGCAAGTCTTAAGCCCCAGTTCCTCATATCAAGTCTTGAAAATAAGAGAAAGCCCTCAAAAGTCTCTAAAACTCTGGTTCCGTACTTCCTCTTTGCATTACCTACAGTCTCGCACGTAATGGTCATGTCTCCTGTGCACCTGACTGCTTTGTCTCTGTGTTATGGGTGTGGACCCCTGTAAAAGTTAAAAAGGCGTGATTATATTCTAAAAACTCACTTTTAGTCATTTCTAGAAGCTTCTGGACAGAATATTGAGGTGGCAAGTTCACTCTCTTGAGGTTCATGCATCTAATACCTTAAGGAGCTAACCCCTTGATGTGAGGATCTTATCCCTTTGAAGGAGGAATCTATCCCTTCATAGGTGGACCTGTAACCTCCTCCCCTGCACTATAAAATGAGGCATTGGGTTGGTTACTAGAGGGGTTAGAAGTTGAATATTTTTGAGGTGAAATGTTGTTCGAACTTAGTCTTCTTAGTTGAGTTTTTATGAGGAGAGATTACATGCCTCTATGATCTCATTTGGAAGAGTGAAAGGCTTGTCAAAGTAAAGGAAATTCCTGTTTCGGACTCGAGGAAGAGCTTGTTCAACATCAAGGTTGAAAAGGTTGTAAGGTTCTTCTACTTGAAAGTTAATACAAATAAGTTTGTTTTTCTCAAAAAGCTGTTGATTCATGGTTTATTTTATGGATTCCTTGATCACCATAATAGACATGATTTATGATATTTGCTATGCAGGTGCTATTTAATGTTTGCTTGTTTGTGATTGTAGGTTCTCAAGGGTAACTCTTTCAAGCGATTGGAGGATGGCTACTATGAACAAGCATTGGATCTAAGGTAGGGTCTTAACACCTCTATAGTATTTATTTATAAATCGCATATGTCTAGAGAAAGATAGATTTGTTTGTCCATTTGTTTCTAGACTATCTTCTAATACTAGGGAGATCAGTCTTGTCCATAAGATTTATTTATCCAACCAACAAAAATACCCCTAGACATTAGGGACTCTCATCATCCTAGACAAAGGAAGTGTTGTTAAATCCATTCCTATTAAAGCCATCCCCCCTCCGTCTACCCAACCTAGGAACACCCTCCTAGAAATTCTGGAAGGTTATTGGCACATATTTGACCAAATGGCCCAGAACCAGCCAAACACACAAACATCCACACTGCAATATCCCATTGTAGATACTGCATTGAATTCACCAATGAAGGAAATTCCTCTCCATCATATCCCTACATTTCATGGCCTAACATCAGAAGATCCAGATGCATTTTTGTTTGAATTTGATGTGTTATGCAGAGGATATGACTATACCACCGATCCCCAAAAGCTGAAACTATTTCCTTCTAAATTAAAAGGAGCTACTTTACGATGGTTTATGGGGTTAGCTGGAGGTGTTATAAATAACTTGGAACAAATGAAAGATGCTTTCCTAAAGAAATATCAACATTATTGTAGATCTAGAGAGTTAAAAGATGAAATATTTTAGGTGGTAGCTAGACCTAATGAAACACTAGAAGAATATGTTGAATGTTGTTAGTATAATCTTCAAAGATCTCCTTATGCATAATTACCCTTACCTGATAATGTATTAAAAACAACATTAATTAAACACATGAAGGAACAATGGATTGAAACATTGAGTATTATGGGAAAAGGAGACATTTATCAAGAGGACTTTGCTAACATCATTGATTTATGTATTAGCATCTCACAAGGAAGCACAAGGCTAAAACCAATAGAACATGACAGGTTTACAAGGGACAACACGATCTCTGGATAAGGAGTAACTCACGTAGAAATTGGAAATTTATTAGAAAATTTAAAAACTGATCTATTGGGAACTCTGATAACGTAGCTCGATATTATGCAAGCTAAGTAGAAATAAGAAAAGGAAGAGAAAAATTTGGCAATCTTCTGTCCCAGATGCAGAAAGAAACACAGCCACAAAGAGTGCCCATTATATGTAGTCCAAGCTTGTGCCATTTGTACAAAAGACCACTCTACAGAAAGTTGTCCCTCACTTCCTAGCTTGAAAGTAGTGTACAAAGAAGTGGAAGGATAACCAGAACCAGTGTACCTACTTAGTCAGCGTCGTCAATGGTAGCCATGACAATCAAGTATGTTCCCCAAACCAGCTTCTTCTTTTCAACCTCCACAATATCATGCTCAGCAAAATAATACAATGTGGCAAAATCAACCTCCTTTCTCAAACTGGCCACAATAACCATTTCCTTCATCATCACCATGGTCGAATCAAACAAGGAAATCTAATTGACCAAATTTTCCCTATGCCCCACCATATTGGCAAAACAATGCATATCCAGCACAATGGTCCCCTCCTACTTCACAGAGTCAAGCCTGGCAGACAAAATGGAAAAGACCGATGAATTAGCCGGTAGGAACCATTCCGCTCCCTCAACCTACAGTACCAGCATTGCAACAAAACCCCCAACCCAACCCAACCCTAATCCAAATAATAGACCGGTTCAATCTATTCAAATAATTGAAACACGAGACAGAAACTGATCTAATGGAATGCAATGACCTTCAATTAAGATCTGGGCGCATTATAGAAACCGAGGGAGATAAAAAGGTTCAAATTGAAAATAAGTTACCTGTAGAACAAGCATTACAAGACAAAGATGTGGCCACAAAACAAACTCATGATCAAATAACCACATCTTCTCCCCCATTCCCAGAATGATTAATTATACCACGACCTATAGAACATCCTGATTTTAACATTCTGGGAGAACTTAAAAACCATAAAAATCCCACACCTCCAAGCAATTCAAGACATCCCAATATATGCAAAGACCATCAAAGAGCTATGTATAGAAAAAGCAAGGAGGATAATAACAAATAACCCAATATTCCAAGTAGTTGGCACCTTATCTGACCTATTATTAGGAAGAGAAACACCTGTCAAATATGAAGACCTAGGAAATCCAATAGTAACAGTACAAATTAATGGACAAACCTTTTCAAATGCCTTAGTTGATTTAGGGGCTGCAATTAATATCTTAACAACTACCACTTGTTGAAAATTGGGCATTACATGAGTAGAATCAACCTCCACTTTATTAGAACTGGCTGACCGATCAATGGTTACGCCGAAAGGTACACTACATGATGTCATGGTATTTGTTGATTCCTGGGAATATCTTGCTGACTTTCTGATAATAAACCCTAAAAACCAACTTGATGCACACCCATTAATTTTAGGGAGACCTTGGCTTGCAACTGTTGATGCTTACATTGGCTGCCGACAAGGTAGTATGACCATAACTAGAGGGCCTAATATCAAAAATCTAGCCTTATATCCTCCAGCAAAGCCAAGTGTCACGATAATAAAAACTAACAAACATCTTGTATCATACCTTACTGAAAATGTTAGATCCCCATTAACTATAGAAGATGCCCTTGATTTCAAAGATCAAACAGAAGATGATATTATTAAAAAATTTATTAAGCAAGCTGAATCTACATCTCATATACAATGTCACATGATAGAAGCAACATTTGATAATGAATTGGAAGAATATCTCTCAAAGAAACTCATGACCAGACGATACCTACTACCTCTATTTCAAATAGAAAAACTATAGAGATTGAGCGAGGCAAAACTTTAAATATTAATAGAAACCTTACTCCTAAACAAGAATAGAAATTGATCCAGCTACTAAAAAATATATAAGGAAGCATTTGCATGACATTATCCGGATATGAAGGGAATCGATCCCTAGTTATGTACGCACCACATTTATACAGAAAAAGATGCAAGACCTATTCGCCAACCCCAAAGAAGACTTAACCCTCATCTAAAAGACATTGGGAAAATTGAACTACAAAAACTTTTAGATGCAAACTTTATTTATCCTATCTCTGATAGAAAATGGGTCTCTCTGCTTGTAGTGGTGCCAAAGAAGAATGGAAAGTGGAGGATTTTTGTAGATTACAGAGAATTAAATAAAGCAACCCAAAAATACCACTTTCCCCTTCCAGTTATTGACCATGTATTAAATACATTAGCAGGAAAAAAATTATTTTCTTTCTTGGACGGCTTCAGTGGATACAATCAAATTTAGATTGCCCTTGAAGACCAAGACAAAACTACTTTTATGTGTCCTTGGGGAATGTTTGCCTACAGATTCTTACCTTTTGGTCTATGCAATGCCCTTGCCACATTTCAAAGGGCTATCCTTAGTATCTTTTCAAATTTAATAAATGACGGGATCGAAGTATATATGGATGATTTCACACCATACTGAGATGATTTCGACCCAGCACTAGATACACTGGAAAAAGGTGTTCCAATGATGTATAGCTACCGAAATCTGCCTAAGCCATAAAAAATGCTATATGATGATGACTAAAGGCCTCATCCTAGGTCACTACATTTTAGCAGTTGGGATATAGGTAGATCTAGCCAAAATTCAAATAATCTTGTTAATACCCACTCCCACCACACAGACAGAGGTACACAGTTTCCTTGGATTTTCTGGTTATTATAGAAGATTTATAGAGCATATTTCTCACATTGTTGCACCTCTATACGCACTAAGAGGGAATGTTGACTTTGTGTGGATAGATAAATGTGACCGTGGTTTTGAGGATTTGAAAAAGCTTGTGTCAACAACACCAGCACTTAGAGGTCCAAACTGGGACTTGCCATTTCAAATTTCATCAGATGCCTTAGACACAGCTATTGGAGTAGTCCTTGGGTAGGAAGACGACAAAAAACCATATGCGATTTATTATAGTAGCAAGAACTTGTCTCCTGTTGAGTTGAACTATACTGTTACTGAAAAAGAATTCTTAGTTGTAATACATGTTGTAGATTATTTAGGCATTACATCACTAGATATCCTGTTGTTTTATACACAGATCACTCTGCCATAAAATATTTAGTGAATAAACCAATGACAAATGGTAGAGTAACAAGATGGCTAATTTTATTGTAGGATTTTGATATCACAATAAAAGACTGACCTGGAAAAGAAAACCCTGTAGCTAACTTTCTCACAATGCCAAAACCTGTGGATGCAACAACAGTCGAGGATCAGTTTCCAGAAGAACATTTATTTGTTGTTACCATCAAAACACCCTAGTATGATGATGTTGCAAATTATTTAGTAGTAGGAAAATTACCAAAACATCTGACTCCCAATGAATGAAAGCAGATTGTTCAGTGTAGTACCTGACTTTCTTGGATTGGGGGCTACCTATTTCATAACAGGGGCAGATATGCACATCAGGAGATGCATCTATGAAGATGAAATTTTTGATATTCTGAAAGCCTGTCATGACGGACCATGTGGCAGACATTTTGGAGATCAAAGAACTGTTCACAAAGTTCTACAAATAAGATATTATTGGCCCACAATATTCAAATATGCGAAGAAATTTGTTCAATCTTGTGACAGTTGTCAAAGAACAGGATGCCCTCGACAGTCCGACGAGATGCCTCCAAACCCACAACCAGTTATTGAACCATTCGAATGTTGGGCACTCGATTTTGTGGGCCCAATCAATCCATCATAGAATCAGAAAACATATATTTTGGTAGCCACAAAGTATGTCACCAAATGGGTTGAAGCAGAGGCATTACCAAGAGCTACAGAGGATTTTGTCATCTAGTTCCTGTTCTACATATCGTGCGATATGGCCTCCCAAGAGACATAATCACGGATGGAGGACCATAGTTTGTTGGTAATAAAATTGCTGTAACATTGAAAAACTATCATATTCAGTGCAAAATTACCTCTCCATATCACCCACAGGCAAATGGCCCAGTAGAGAGTATGAACATAGTAATAGAAGCAATACTGACAAAAACCATTGCATCACACAAACGGGATTGGGCTACAAGATTTCCTGAAGCCTTGTGGGCATACAAAACAACATGGAGAAGTAGTATTGGTTATTCACCATATCTACTAGTATTTGGAAAGGAACCCATCTTTCCGATCGGATTCAAAATACAAACCCTAAGAATAGCACAAGAAGTCGGTCTAGACTTGAACGAGGCCTAGATTAACAAACTATAGTAGATTAATGAGTTGGATGAAATCAAGCTCTCTGCTCTCCAACATATCGCATTGATCCAATAATAGAGAACCAAATGGCATGATGCCCTCATAAAAAAGAAAGTCTTCCATGAAGGATATTGGGCACTCCTATACAATTCTAGGTTCCAAGATTTTCCGGGGAAACTTCAGACTCACTGGCTCAAACCATATGAGATCCAAAAAGTACATGATAATGGTACCATTACCTTAACCAACACCGATGGATCGGGACACATCTTTAAGGAAAATGGCCACCAAGTTCAATTATACCATAAACCACTCACTTGGGAATCCTCCTACCAGCAACTCCGCGAAGACTCTAACATGCAGATTCTAGTTGAGGAAGAGAAATCTTCCACACCTTTGGTTCATTAAGTGGTTTGATTTCTTTTACATTTTGTACATAATTTTTTTTTATTTCATTTCTGTAAATTACTTTCAGTACATATTTCTACATTTCTAAAGCTTTTGCATTCTACTTTTCCTTTTGGAAGGAACAGTGTTTTCACCACGTTGTTGTTCCTTTTTCAAGGAACATTGTTTTCACCACTTTAACTTTTGTATTTTGTTGTTCCTTTTCAAAGGAACAACACTTTTGCATTATGCTTTTTCTTTCTGAAGGAACAACATTTTTTCTATTTTGTTATTCCTTTTTGAAGAAACAACACTTTCACATTTTGTTGTTCCTTTCCAAAGGAACAACACTTTCATGTTTTGTTGTTCCTTTACGAAGGAACAACACCTTTACATTTTGTTGTTCCTTTTCGAAGGAACAACATTTTTTCACTTTTGCTATTCCTTTCCGAAGTAACAACACTTTCGTTTACCTTCATTTTTCTATTGTTCCTTTCTGAAGGAACAACACTTTCGTTTTCTACTGTTCCTTTCCGAAGGAACGACACTTTCATTTTTTGTTGTTCCTTTCCAAAGGAACAACACTTTCATTTTTTGTTGTTCCTTTTCGAAGGAACAACACTTTCATTTTCTGTTGTTCCTTTCCAAAGGAACAACACTTCAACATTTTCTCATTTTTTGTATTTGCACCTATTTTCTTTTCTTTTCCAATTAAGCGATGCCTATTGTTCTCTCAATGAATAGCAGTTTTGAGTTTCTTTTGCGATTTTGTGTGCAGTCCTTGTTCTATCTTTTTAGATTGCATTTTCTCTTTTGTTTGTTTCATCATTTAAACCATTTTTTAAAGTCATGGTCATCTAAATCACAGCTATACATCTATGCAATGAATACAAAAACTAGAGGATACCGAAATTAACAAATTATATAAAAAAATCGTTATCTCTAGAAGAAAGTGATTTGAATTGATAAAAGAAAAGAGGAAAGGACACAACTATTGAATACTTTACTGTCATTTTTCTACTAATATAGATATGATTGAATATTTTTATCATGATGGTTCTTTCTAAATACCCATAATTCTCTTTGATCATTATTATTGAATAAGAATAAAGGTATATTTCTTTCTATTGAGATGTTAAGACTTCTTCCACCATCCCTACTTTTAAGGAGTGTTGAACCACCCTCTGGATATAAATAGGAAAAGTGCTATATAAAAGAAAAAAGAAGAAAAATAAAATTTTTTATATGAGTGCTAACATGATTTGTCAGATGAAGGATAGGGGATCTCATCAAGAGCTAGCCTACCATAATCATAAGGAAGAAAGTAAAGTGGCATTCCCACTATTACCACCACACCAGGGATATGATCCAAGAGGCACATCAGAAAAATAAAAGGTCCTTGGAACAAGAGGTCTCATCACGAGCCGACCTACCCACCTTTCACTCCTTCCCGGTGAATGGCATTGTGATTCATCTGGTTACCAAGCCAGCATAATGACCTCCACTCTGACATTCCATGGCACTTTCCTATGCATACACAAAGGATTATGGTTCCAAGGGTGAAATAAACAACTCTGTCAAGGTTATGGACACCTGTGGGCAACAGATCTCTGTTGATGGTATTGAAGTTAAATTTCTTATACGCCAATAAGAATTATACAACGCTTCTTCTTATATCTTTATAAATCATTCAAATGAGATTATGTATATACCCCTTCCAAAGCTTTGAAACATGAAAAATAATTACACATCAATTACGACGGAAAAAGTTGATAATGACCACATCAGACCTTTTGTGCACGTTAGCTATCCTATCCTTCAAATTCTCGCATCATATCACGACACTTCCTTATTTATTAAGTGATTCTATTTTATGCCTCCATTTCGGTAATCCCCTCACTGCTGTAAACATGGCATATATGTATACGTTGTTCCTTAATGACTCTATACTATGGTAGTTCAGCACGCTGCTCCTTCATTTGATGGTTGAGGACAGCCTATAATAATGAGGGGGGGCACAGGTAATCCCCATAATTCGCTGACATATGCATTAGCTCATCAATTGGAAGAATTAATGACTTGGGAATAGCAATGCTTAATGGTATTTTTGTTTTCCACTTTTCATGGCTTGTTACTTTGAAGTTATTTCCGTGATTCGCTTTGCAAAATTAGCAGTAAGTTTGAAATTTGAACAGCTTGTTGTTCTGACATCTTCTCTATGCTTTTCTAACAGTCAGCTCAAATTTGAACAGCCTATTGTTCCATTATTGCACGAGAGATCCTAGCAAGAGCAGGATGGCCAGTTTATCTTAACCGCATACAACAATCCAACGAAACGGTGGCAATTGAGTTTTTACAGAACCTGCATGAACATTATTCCATGTTGAGAGGAATATAAATAGCAGTCACTGACGACATAATTTCAGAATTTTTAGGACTTCCGGCCACGGGATCAGTGTGGACTCTGAAAAAGGTGAGATTGCGGGACGCCATGAAAATCTTCCATGATGAAGGGCAGAACCTGTCTATAAAAGGGAAGGGAGCTTTACCGGCAACCTTGGGAGAGCCATGGGAGGAATTAGTGAAGATTATCTAGAGCTACATCACTTGTGATGGTAGGAAAGACGTGGTAAGACCACGACATCTTAAACTTTTAGCTATGTTAAAACAAAAGTGCACTATGAATTTGCCTGTGTTTTTAAATTCTTTATTGCATGATGTCACCTGAAGCATGAAGAAGTCTCGCCACTTAGAATCGGTAGTAAGTCACCATGGCTTAATACGGCTGATAATCAGTCACAACCTTACCTAACAATAGAGCAGTTGGGAGGAACTAAGTTTTGCAATAGATGGAGGACTGGCCTTGCTAGCCCCAGAACGAAATCATGATACAGGTTCATCAAGCAGACCTCTGAAATGAAGGAAATCTGTTAGACTGGAAATAATCAAGGGAATGCTAAGGAATCACCAGGAAGACAGGTGTCAACCTGTAGAAATACACGATTATGGAGACGAAGAAACCCCACAGCTGGAAGGTGGGGAGAATGAAAATGAACTGGAAGAGAATGATAAAGAACCGGAGGAAGAGACTGAACAATCCGGTCAAAAGGAAGAGGAAGCAGAGCAACACAGTGGAAGTCCACTGCCAAACCCACTCCAGGAAGATGAGTTGGTGCAAATTCTAGCCAATATGGGTGAATATGCCCAAGCTCATAGCCCACTTAACACCCACATCAAAGGAGGACCGCAGGATCACTCTATTCATGGAAAAAGTGTATCTAAAGAACTATGTAATGAAGATAAAAGAGAAGAGGATCACTCTACTCATGATGAGAGTATATCCGAGAAAGAGAATGATTCAGAAGAATAGGAACAATATGTTCCTAATAAAAATACACCAGAGGAATTTCATGATGAAGAAGGGGTAGAAGAAGAGGTTACCCAGGAAACAGCAGAGCAAGATAGGGTTTCTACCCCTACACAACCTAATCAGCATAGCACTGAAGAAGTACCCCAAGAAGAAAATAAGGAAATTGGCCAAGAGGAAGCCACAACACTTGAGGAACAAAGTCCAGGCCCGAGTAAACAAACAAATATTCCTTCCAAGAAAACAGAAGAAATTAGAATATTGCGAAAGGAACAACAAAGATTGCTTAGCGTGATTAAGTAACTTTAGCAGCAGATAAGGGTTTTGAAAATGAAGAAGAAGACAAAAGCGAACTTGGTGATAAAGCATACAACTGCTCAGACAAAACGCCTTAAGAAAAAGATTAATAAGACTCACGACCAGCTTTCCATTCAAAATCGAAAGGAACAACACCCGGCTGTTGCCCATGTTGAAGTACAAATAGATGATATATTGGCATATGACAAGGAAATTCAAATAGATGCACTACCCTCTAAGGAAATTCAAACCATAAATATGAGATGACGTAATAAGAAGATTCAAGTAAATCCCCCACTTACAACTACTATGTGGGATAATGACTCGAGGATAGTAACTCTAAGAAAAGACATGGTGCAAACCCAACAAGTAGTAGAGAAACTTACAGAGTAGACTATCTCTCAAGAAAAGTATGAGAAATTACAACAATAGCTGAGGGATGTTAACTTATCTGAAATCTAGGCCTTCGAAGGATGGTGAAAGGAATAAGAAAGAGTCAAAAAGGTAACTCATAGACTAGATATAGTCATCAAACAAATGGATACCCTATGCTCTTTGTACACTAACGTTCTAGCGTGCAAGGCACCTGCTAGGAATTATGCTTTGTTTCTAATGGAAAGATATTTACAATTGAAAATTAAAGCTGTTAAAGAAGGAGTCCCTATAGAAATAAATAGTATTGATGACTTCATAAATTGTTGTAAGCACTATGGTGAGAAAGTTTAGCGCCTGTTATGTGAATTCTATTTGTACAATCTAGTATTAGATGGAGAAACAAATCGGAACCATGGACCTTTTGTGGGAGATGTCCAACTACAGGCATTTATTTATTTTGGTGTTGATCAAATAAAGTGGCTTAAAGCCTATGATTTCTTTCAAAGACAGGAAAATGGATTAGACTTATGGGTGAGAGGAGAACCTAGAGACCCATAGCAATTATGGAATAAACATAGGAGCCTAATGAGAACTAAGGGAGTAATAGAAGCATTGGGACCTATGCACACAGTAGTCATACAGGAAGGGATATAATATTTCTTTACCATCAAAGACCTTGCCAAGCAACAGCTAAGTTTCGATATCAAACTTCTAATCCAAACATCCAAAACCTAGAACCATTTAATTATGAGAACTTTAAGCTAGCTGCTAACCACCTGAGTTTGTACGGTGACCTCGTTTTGAGAGAATGGAAATCTTGGTTAGGCTATAGATTTAGAATTCCAATTATTTGGCACCCTGCACCAGGATATCAAGCCTTATATGAAATTCCCGAAGGACAGACAGGACATTTCTTTGAATTCCTAGCTAGCTATCATGGTTGTAGACCACCTCATGAGATCCCTTCTCTAGCCTATTCCCTCACTGCCTTTCATGTCAATTATAATGTTTTCATGAGGGCATGAAAAGGGGTAAGCAGGTGGGTATGTTGAGCCCTAGAGAAGGTATGTAATTACCATTCACTTTGTCATCTTTTCCTTGAATTCATAACTCCTTTACATTATGAAATAAGTGTATGGCAAAAGATTATGATAGAATCTATAAGAATTGTATGCAACGTAAAATGACTAATAATTACCCTTTTCCTATGCAGAAAAAGGAGAAAACGGAAGATCCCCATTCTAAAGGAAAAGACAAGACAAGGTTAACTGTTTTCCCTTTGACAAGGAACTGTATCCAAATAAGGCAATCTAAACTAGAGCACATAAGCCAAGAAAAGGAAGAGGAGGTACCAAATCGGCGTAAGAGAACAAGAAAATAACTGAGAACTAAGAGTATGGCGAATCCCTCAGGATCATTTGATCTTGGGGAATCACTACCTTAATGATTCACTGTATCATTGATATCTCCACTCGATTACTATAAGAGGAGGCAACATTGCTAGCCCAAGGGACGAAACTATTGTGGTTTTTATGAAATTTACTATTGTAATTGAAACTTTGATCATCGACTCTCTCTAAGAGTGATTATTGTAACTCTCTTTTGATGTGTAATATATAAACTTCTGTTGTTGTTCTATCTTTGATTCTGGAGTAATCTTAAGCAGTGTGTCCCTACAGGGTAAGGGCCCAACCCTGGTGGAACACTTGCTCTTGTACCATTATTTCCGATTCTTGTTGGTTTGATTTCTTTTACCCGCTCTGTTTAGTAATCTAATGTTCCATACTATTTTACATATTGGCTCTGTTATATTTCGTTTCTACTTGAATAAGTAATGTTATTTTCTGGAACATGAATGTTATGCTATTCATTCTAACTTTATATTGCACCGTTGTTCCTTTAATAATTGGTATTATCATATAACATTGTTGTACCTTACAGATTACCATTACTGTTTGATTACAGAGTAACCGTGTTATATATTCATAAATCAGTATTACTGTATTTATCTATGGTTTACTCTTGAATGTGATTGTTGATCATTTGGGATTGTTGTTCCATCATGATCACAATTGTTGTTCCTTTATATCCCAGATTCATACTTGTTATATTAGAACTCAGATTGTTGTTCATTTTAATATAGGAGTGTTGCGTGTAATGTTTGATCTGGTTTGTTTTACATTTACATTTGATTTAAGTTGTTTTTCCATATTTCATTTCCATAAGTTTGTTGTCCTATTTTTGTTTGTTGTTCAAATAATTTCTAAAGTAAAGATTATTACTCAATTCCTGTAGGATACAGTTGTTGCTTCATTCATTTCTGTAGGTTAAGATTTTGCTATTCAATTTCTATTAAATAGATTAGTTGCTCTTCCATTTCTTATCATTTGAATTATCATTGTTTCGGTGTGCAGAACGATCTGAAACTATAGTGAACATTGACATATGTTGTCCAGTTCCCAGATTGATGATATTTTCCTTCATTTATTTTTAATTGCATCAGTTTACAAAGTGAAGAGTTACCATTATTGTACCCTTGACTGATAAATTGTTGTAGCTTTCTAAGTGCATGATTTGAGTTTTAAGTTTCTTTATGAAAGTAGATTTTATTTCAAGCATCTGTTTACTCTTATATTTTAAGCACTATACTATTATCATTACTCTAACAAATGATTGTCTCAAACTGAGTACACTTTTTCAAATAACAAATCGTTCATGGATTGACAATTAATGTAGGGTAAATAGAGGTGAAAAGGACCCTTTTTACTGCTCAACAGTCGATTGCCCATTTTTCAAACGACTGCAGTGTCATTTGTGGATTTAGTGCCATATCATCCCTCCGTGATGGTTTTCCAATCCTTTCACATATATCGTAGGCCTTACAATGCACTTTTGAATCCTAGAGCAGGGTTGGCCACCATAAGCCTACATGAAGAATCTTCTGTACGGTCATGGATCCTGTATAGTGTCCTCCTATAGCACCCCCATGTGCTTCCATGAGGATCTCACCTCGTTCAAATTCAGGTATGTATCTTCACAATATCTCACCATTTCCCATTTTCTATAGGTTCCCCGCGATGACAAAAAAGTATGCTGCACGCACCACCAATTCCTTCTTCTATTGGATGGAGTATTCCTTCGGTGCAGTCCCTATTGTTAGAAAATGGATTATATCTTCGAAGTTCCCATTCGTGATGCACACCACAAAGAGTTGTGCATAAGGTAGTCCATCCTCCAAATTAGTGGGTTCCTCACCCGTCTCAATTTACAACAAGTGATCCTATCCTGCATTCAGGCATCTTGGCTTTACTACAACCTCAAAATAATAATCCTAGAACAATAAGAGTCACATGCATATGCACCCCACCAACACAAGCCTATTGACCAAATATTTTAGCACATAATGGTTGGTATACATCTTGAAATGTCATCCGAGTAAATAGTGTCAGTATTTTTGGAGCACGTACACCATTGTTAACCCATTACACTTAGTGGTGGAATAGTTCTTCTCTACTTTGGACAACGTCTGACTTGCAAATGTGATACGGTGCTCCAATCCTTCCTTGCCCTCCTATGTGAGCACTGCTCTCAGCGCAATACATGACCCATCAACATGGACATGAAACTCCACATCCCATTTTGGGAAGATCAGGATTGGAGCGGAGGCCAATTTCCCCTTCAGGACATCCAAAATTTTCATACAATCATCATTCCAACAAAATGTAACATCCTTTTTCAACAATTTTTCCATTACTGTGGTGATTTGGGCATAGCGTTTGATAAACTTTCTTTAGTATTCGGTGTGTCACAAGGTAGCACGCAGCTGTTTAACACTTCACATTGCTTCCAAATTTAGAATAACGGTAATCTTCGCAAGGTCCACCATTAGTACTTGTTTGCAGACCACATGTCGTAGCAGGTTTCCAACGGGAATGAGGAATGTGCACTTCTTAAGGTTCAGCGCAATCTGGTGGGGTCAGGATGTATTCATCATCAAGTGTAAGCTTTCTACATGGTGCTTAACTAATCTGAAGACAGTCCAATCATCTAGATAGACCTCCAAGAACTTGTGAATGTATTCTTTTAACGCAACAAAAATGATGCACAAAAATATGGTTGCCACATTCTTTAATCTGAACGACATAACTGTTCGGCATGGAATCCCCCCACAGAATGTTTTGGGACTAAAAGCCCAAGTTTTGGTCAAACATGTTGTAATACTCCGTGAATTGTGAGCACAGAGTGTGAAATGTATATTGAGTCATAAGGTTGTCTGCCCTAAGTGTTTTAATGTAATGTAATGTCATGTTGGCCTACCCATGGTCTGCGAACCATGGGATTGTATAAATAGAGAAAGGCTCTAAGTTGTAAGGATAGCTAATTAGAGACAACAAGAGATAAATACGAATGGTTCAAGCATAGAGTAAGAGTCTAAGTGTATTGGGTCATAGTAGTAGGAAGAGGCTTTGCGGTTGAGTGTGCAGAGGCCTATTAGAGTGTGCAGCTGAGTGCGCGGACACCTATAGCTGAGTGTGCAGGGCGGTGTCAAGTTTGTAACCTTGAATGAAGAATAGTAAAGAGAATTTGATTACCATTTCTGTGCATCTACTTGTATATTGCATTCTATACATTTATACTATTTTGTTTATCTCACACACTTACATGAATGCTGGATATACTATTAATTATAACTAGACTTACCCAGATAAGTTAAGTAATTGGGTAATAACATGTTAATAGTAAGGGACTTGGGAAATAATACAGATCGAACCCCAAGTAGGGTTGTGCGAAGGAAGCATCACAGGTTGCGAGGGACTAATATATACACGTAGCGACGTGCTCTTAGGGTAAAATCGAGGACCGCCAGAGCTCATCAGACATCCCTAGGGTGTGGAAACCTGGCTCTAACACCCTCCCATACTACTTCAAGTGAGACCTCAGTCTCCACTCTGTGAATTGTTGCAAAAGGGCTAGTAGTACCAGGATTTGTTTGGCTAAATCACCTCTGAACCTAGGTTAGGCCCCTACAACCCAACAAATGGTTCTGTTGCAGGGACTCAGATCTGCATAAGGGATATCTGATGTCGTTCCACTAGAATCCAACAAAGAAAGAAATTGAAAGGTGGTTGGACAAGAAGATTCACAAGTTCGCGACATAGGAACAGTGGTTGGAGCACTACTTGTATACGAAAATATGTGAAATTTTCATTGCATCATTTCATTCTGAGCTGTATGAGTGGATCGCAAAGCTAGCAGACAGTCAGGGAAGGTGTAGGCTCGACAAACAATTCGTGTGGACTCCATAATGAGTGTGTAGACTAGAAGTGTCACGAGATAAGATCACACAATCTATGGACCATTGGCTCAAACGAATTATAGGAGGATTTATCACTAAGCTCGCAGTAGATATGACCATCAGCTATAGTGAGGTGGAGCGACGTTTCCTCAAGGGAGTGTGACGTGAGTATATTAAATCTTTGAACACTTGGATTAAGATGCTATTGTGTGAAAAGTGGTTTATGTCAATAAATTAATGTTTGGGACTACACGATATGGGAAGATCTACAGAAGCAGAAGTAGTGAATAATTATAAACCAATCCCTTAATTTCTCCCTCGCTTTCTCACGAAAGTTTCTCCGAGAAGCGTGGTCAGTCTAATAAGGCAATGAATTACATGCTTACCACATGCACCTACACCACCACCCATCTCACCCTCCTCACCTCCATCTCCACCCACCCCATCCCGCCACCACCGCAGTTTAGTGTGGAGAGTGTGATCAAACTACTGGTATCCAGAGGAGTAGGGAATGGAGATCCACACCAATTCTGGTTCATGGTAAGAGAAGTATGGGAAGCACAAGGAGTCATGGATGACAATATCAAAAAGGCTACACTGGTAAGCGCGTTTCAGGATCGCACATTAACATGGTACATCAAGCATTCTAATGACAATCCAAATGCAAGAATTGTAGAAATCCATACCGCACTGAATAGGGAATTTAGCAAGCTAAAGTCAGAAACACAATCAATCATTAGGTTTAAGGAGATCGCAATGCTCCTGGGCAAGACCCACTGGATTTGGACCAAAGAATGAAGAGTATGATTCGCGAATCCAACATGACGTTGACGGATGGACAACACCGCACATGGTTTGTAGTGTCACTAACACTGCACTTAAGGACGACTATGTCACAAAAAAAAAATATTCCACCTCAGCTAAAGCTTTGGAAATGGAAATGAGATTGCATGAGACCCCTGTACAAGACCCTAGTCTTGGAGTCCAACAAATCCATGCGCAACTGCAAAATCTATGTCTAGAGATGTAGAGTTTGAAAGAGGACATGACACCTCGTTCAGAGGCCCACGAGGAGGTATGATGCATAAAATGCAAAGGCTAGGGCAATGACAAGGACCACTATCCAGTGTTCACGAATTACCTGGCAGGAGCAGGGACAATGCCATTAAGACTTGAGGCACAGGCAGGAAGAAAGCGTGGTACCTGCATTATGGTGCGTGGTCGGTTAGATAGGATAAAAACACACTATGGATAATTGTCATCTCTTGTAGAAGTATACTCTGACATCCCCACGATTGTTTTGTAATTTTTGTGGGTCAGTAGGCCATGATGAATGCACCTGCAGAAGCTATGAACTAGTGATGGATCAGACTTCTACCTACAGGATGCAAACTAAAACACGAGCCCTTGACCCAAATGTAGCAATGGCGCACACTAGATTTAAGAGGTGCAGTCGAGGTCAAGGTTGAATGGGACCAAGAAGGGATCATGAATCGCTAATTTGTTGCAATTGTGGAGGGCCAAGGCACTATGCTCATGATTGTACAAACTTGACAAGGACATCATGTTTGTACTGTACTCAGTTTGATCAGAAGGTAGAAGACTGCCATACATTGATAGTGAGACTGTGTGAAAAATGGGTACTTCAAGCCCCCTCTGACTAGGAATTTGCAACTGATGAGGTCTAAGCCATGCGAAGAAAACCTGAATGTTAACATGATTCTTAGGAGCTATATGACTACTGGCAATGATAAAGGTAAGAAGTCAAAATAAAGTGTGCAAGTTTGCAAGGTTCCTACAAAAGAACCCGAATTTGATTTAGAACACACGAAGGAGACATTCATGGAAGCTAAGAAGAGCTTCATGGAGGCCTCCACTTCAGTTAGTAAGGATCAACTAGAACTAGGGATGGATCCTTCAATGCTCACTACCCTTTTGGAGACAGGCATAAAACTGCTACATGATAGCAAGGCAGTAAAAGGACTATAGGAACTTATCACTAGGTGTGCGGGGTCAGGAGAACTGCGCATGGTCCAAAAACTTGGAAAGCATGCATTGCACATAGGAATGGAAATGCGGTTGACTGTGCAAATCAGTGAGTATGAAATGGATCAGGTAATCTTGGATCACAGATTGGACATAAATGTACTGCAAAAACAAACATGGGAATGCATGGGTAAACCTACGCTACAGTGGTCTCCTATTCAGTTACAAATGGCAAACCAATAGAAGATCTTGCCTATGGGAAGATTGCAAGGGGTAATAGTAGATATTGAAGGTGCGAGTGCGTAAGGAGATTTTGAAGTGATAAATATTATTGATCATGGTAATCCCTATCCCATGCTACTAGGAATAGGCTGGGCCACCAATATGAATAGAGTCATAAAGTTGAAGAAGCGCAAAATGATCTTTGAAGAAAAGTCACTATGCATTGTAGTACAACTGGATCTAGCCGAAGGAGTGCAACACACTGAACCGGTGCGCAATGATGATAGTGATGACAATCTCAATTGTATTTACAAGATAACCATGCAAGAGGAGGATTGGGTGAATCCGATTACAGATGGAAGGATTTCATGGGAGCGTGAAAGCTCTTGTACTTCAGATTCATATGAAGAGATAGAGCGATGGCAGAATCGGCTGCACGAAGTAACAACACTTAATTGCAACATGATGGTTAGATCGCTGCACTATGTGACAATAGAGGCAAGGGATTTGCCTATATATGATGGGTTGACAGTGGTGGAGGAATTCCTGAACAAATTTGAAAGCGCAGTACCAGAATAGCAGCGGTTCGATGCTCTGAAGTGGGCATTGCACGCAACACCGGCACGATGTTGGGGTACGCATCAAGGAAGTTTTTAGGACTGACACAGATGCAAAAGAATGATGCACCTATGATTTGGGAAACCATAGATATGACTAGTAGACCAATATGACAGATAAGATGATCCACGTAGACACCTTGTGAAATGGACCAAGGTCTACGGGGAAGAGCCATAGCCTGAATGGGTACATTTATTCTGTCATACCCTAGATGTCATACTCATGAATTGGTATATTGGGACAAAGCTCCACCATGGTACGAGTGAATGGGATGTCTTGTGTAAGGGATTTCTATTAAATTTCATGTTTGAAGATCATTGGTCAGATACTGTTGACGATGTGCTATAGGGAGTAAAAGTAGCTATCTTCTAAATACCCCAGGAACCAATGGAAGTGCTTCATCCATAATGGGTGACACAGTTGAGCTGCACGCTAGAGTGTTACATCATAAATGTTGAGGAGGATGATGACGACCCACAAAATATTAACATTTCAAAAATGGAAGGCTATCACGATATTCGAGGACCATCACTTAAAGACCCCGACATCACCGCGCCTCTAGAGACAAAGCAGGCCAACAGTGGAATGAAGGTGGAGCTGAAGTACACAATGCTTAGGGACTATTGGGATGATTCCACGGTGGATAAGGTCAGTGAGTTACTTCGTGAATACCAAGACTTGTTACAGACAAAATTTATGGACTTAAAAGGGATCGTTGGTGACTTAGGGATGATGAAGATCACCTTGAAACCTGATGCGAAGCCAGTTAAGTAGTGGCCTTACCGCTTGAATCCGAAGTATAAAGAAAAGTTTTGCAACGAATTAGAGAAAATGCTCGCAGCCAGAATTTTTAAACCAGTGGAAGAATCTGACTAGGTGAGTCCTATGGTAGTACAAAAGAAAAAGTAGAAGGGCGAAATAAGAATATGCATGGACCTGAGAAAGTTAAACGATGTCTGTGTACACGATCCATTCCCAACAACATTCACAGATGAAGTACTGGAGAATGTTGGCAGTCAGGAAGCATACTCATTCACGGATGGGTTCTAGGGGTACCATGAGATCAAGATCGTGGTGGAAGATAGGAGAAAAACAACCTTCACAATAGAATGGGGTTGCTTTCAATACATCGTTATGCCATTTTGACTGAAGAACGCACCAGCTATATTTTCGTGCATCATTGTGGTTGCGTTCAAAGAATAAATCCACAAGTTCTTAGAGGTCTATTTGGATGATTGGACTGTCTTTGGATTAGTTAAGCACCATGTAGCAAGCTTATGCTTGATTCTGGATACTTGTCACTGACACTAGATTGCACTGAATGTTAAGAAGTGCACATTCCTCGTTCCCTTTGCAAACCTACTAGGACATGTGGTCTGCAAACAAGGACTGATGGTGGATCCTATGAATATTTCCATTATTCTAAATTTGGAAGCATCGCAAAGTGTTAAACAATTGAGCACTACTATGGGACACAATGGATACTATAGGAAGTTCATCAAAATTTATTTCCAAATAATAGTGCCGGAGGAAAATATACTGAAAAAGGATGTTACATATTGTTGGAATGATGATTTTATGAAATGTTTGGATGTCCTAAAGGGGAAAATGGCCTCCGCTCCAATCCCGGCCTTCCCAAAATAGGATGTGGAATTTCATGTACATGTTGATCCGTCACGTATCGTACTGGGAGCTGTACTCACACACGAGGGCGCGGAGGGCATGGATCACCCAATTGAAATCCAAATTGGATTGTCCAAAGAAAAAAAGAACTATTCGACCACTGAGCGCGAGGGGTTGGCAATGGTGTACGCGCTCCAAAAATACCAACACTATTTACTCGGAGGACATTTCAAGATGTATACCGACCATTCTACATTTAAATACCTGGTGAATAAGCCTGTGTTAGGGGGGCACATATGCAGATGGCTCTTACTCTTTCAAGAATATGATTTTGAGGTCATAGTCAAGCCGGGACACCTAAACGTAGGACCAGAACACTTGTCACGAATCGAGATGGGCGAGGAACCAACAAATTTGGAGGAGGGACTACCTGATACACAGTTCTTTGTAGTGCACGTTGAAGACAGGCACTTCAAAAATATAATCCATTTTATAACACCAAGGACTACGCCGAATGAATAATTAGTCGAACAGAAGAAGGAATTGGTGTTGCACTTGGTAGACTTTTCTATCATCGTTGGGCACCTCTAGCAAATGGGAAATGATGAGATATTGCGAAGATACATACCTGAATTTGAATAAGGTCAGATCCTCGCAGAAGCAAATGGGGGCACTACAGGTGGACACTATGCAGGACGCATGACCAAACAAAATATTCTTCGCATAGGATTATGGTGGCTAGCCCTGCACTAGGATTTGAAAGCGCATTGCAAGGCCTGCGATATATGTCAAAGGACTGGAAAACCATCACAAAGGGACAAGATACCATTAAATCCACAAATGAAATTGCAGCCATTTGAAAAATAGGCAATCAACTTTGTGGGACCGATCAAACCTTAGGAAAAGACAACTACACACTACATCATCACCACGACGGAGTACTTGACACGATGGGTGGAAGTCGAGCCGGTCAAACACTGCATGATAACTACAGTTGCGAAGTTTTTTTTCGAAAACGTGTTGAGATGATTTGGATATCCAAAAATGTTAATGAGTCATCGTGAAACACATTTCCTAAATGAAACCATGAGCATGCTCCCAGAAGAGTTCCAGGTGTATCATCAGAAAAGTACACCGTACCACTCATAAGCTAATGGGACAATAGAGGTATTCAACAAAATACTAGAGACTTCCCTGATTAAAGTATGTAACACGCAGCGAAACGATTGCGACCTACGTGTTCCTACCTCTTATAGAAATTTTTGGGCACTTCAACCCCAATCATAAATGTCCATAGATTGAGGGCTCCTAAGTCCCTAAAAGTGTTGCTTCACTGCCTAAAGGAACAAGGTCAACTGATTACATCATCTCCCAGAAGTTCTCCACTGAAAACTGCTCATAGATGGTCAAAACTGGACCATACTGAAAGCTCAATGCAGGGGGTGCGATGCATATCACCTTCCCAGTTTATAAGGTGTGATGCATACTGATTTTCTCCTCTATAGGGTGCAATGAATGGACAAATGGCAGGGACCAAAATGCGAGGTGGAAGATCACTTCCAGAAGCTTCCCCTCTGACACTTGCCACTCCATTTCGGACCAGGGATGAGTAAGAGATCATCATTCTCCAAGTGGAAGCAGGAACTATCAGAGAGAAGACACTAATCAAGATCCCATAAGATGACACACCTCTTTGTAATCATCTATATATGGATCCCTCATCACAGAGATCCAGAGGCTAGAATTTTGTATGTTATAGAGAAGTGTTGTTGGTATTCTGGTGTACATTCATAGTGTTGGGTGATCTAGCTTTTCTTGAGGTGAAGAAGGGATTCTTAGCTGGAGGATGATACTGGGTCAGAGAACATGGTTGTAATCTTCTTGGTACTTTTAATCTGAATAAAGTTATTCTTGTTTCCTTCCATATTCTTGTGTACTTGTTTATATATGCATGTATATGGTTAATGCACATCTGATCCTGCATTATTTATGAATTTGGATCCTTGTTTCTTGCATAGTAGTATGTTGTTGTGATTCCACAAGTCCTTTTGAAGCTGGGCAGATAAAGAAGAAGCGAAAAAACTATATCAAGAAGGAGAGGAAATCGAGCGCAAAACTCAGGTTGGCCCTCTTGGTTCTTCTCTCATCTATTTTCATAAAAGGAAGAGATAATAGACTTTGATTATTTGTTTCTAAGATAGCCACCCATCTTAGTGGGAATAGCAGCATCCTAGTGGACACTATTCATGGATAACAAAATGGCGACTCCGTTGGGGAGCGACTAGATTACTTGTTAGGCTCTCTATCCTTGTTTCTTTTATAAACATACAGACGGAGATTGAAGTCAACCCAGCTAGCCTTCGAACTGCATTTGTCATACAAATGCAAAGTAGATCAGTGTTGCTTCAGTCTATCTCCCTGTTTTGTTTATGAATTAAACAATAGATCTACAAGCAATCTAATTACCCTGAGTGGTGGCTCTAGTAACCTCTTAGATCACCCCTGTGTTTTACATGCACTGATCTTTACTTATTCAGCCTAAACACCTGAACTAGATTGCAAACTGTGAGTGAAATCCCGTTCAAACTCTCGCACTGCTACCATCACACCCTGCCTTCAATGCAGCCTGTATGCATCGCACTTCCCGAGTGGTGTAGGTGTGTTGCATACTGAGTTCACTGTGTAACAGGTGCGATGGTCAGGGAGGGTTAACTTTTCCCTCCGACTGTGGATTTTTCTTACTATTTTCAGTCTTATTCAAGATTTTTGCTATCTGTAGTCAGTGTGCATCTATGAAAACCCCCTTCTCTTGCATTATTCTACCTCCTTAGTGCAAAGAACTATAAATGTTTTTAATGTATTGTGCGTCGTTTTTTAGTTCTCTTTTGCAAAAAGTAGCATAGTCGAACTGTCGTCTCTAGATCTGAAAGTGTCATAGCTGTCATTTTCAGTTTTAGAAAGCAATCCCATTGTTCTGAACAGTCAATTATACAGTTACCATTGCATAGGATTTGAATTATTTGTTTTAAAGTTTCAAAAAGCAATTTCCATTTCAAAATTGCAAAGTGTCTCTCTTGCTTTCACTTCGTTTTGAAAAAGAATTTTGTTGAGTACTGTCGCTTTAAAAGTAATTCAATTTTGCACATAGCTTTCTTAACGGAATTCACACATTAAGAGAGCTGAAAACCAATACATGCATGTGCATTTGCATTTCGATTTCTTGGCTTGATTTAGGACTGTGCATTTAGTGTGTGCTCTGTGAAGAAAAGATTCTTGACTTTCTTCCCTTTAGTAGCTAGTATTTTTCATTGCTGAAAGAAGATCAAATGTTTGTTTATCATCTTAGACTGCATTTTAGGAATTATATATACATCACGTGGTGAACCTAAAAGGAAAACTGTTAAGCAAGATCAACTTAAAATAAATTCAATGAATCTAACAACGCTTTGGAACTTAACGCACAACATCTAGAGGTTTAGGCTAGAGATGTATTCTGGCGTCGTAAAGCCTAGTAACTGTTGCTTTCAGTGTTGGTTGGGTGATTCCTCCACTCTGAGATGGCAAGTGCCAGTATGGACTTGTGCTCCCACGTACTGTCGAGTATATATTGGGAGACCACAATAGGCTACATCCTTTATCCTTAAGAAGCCGTGTCTGCCACCCTATCGATCGCAATGCACCGAACATAGCATTCGGGAAGATTGACTGCCGTACTGTAAAAAATATTCTACAGTTTTGCGATTGGTTTGGTAGTCCTCTCTGCCTAGATCTCTAGAGAAGTCCATTTTACTCCTTTTTAGACTCCTTAAAGGAAAAGGTCCTCTGATAACTTGTCACTTCAGGCTCAACAAAATCGAAGGTGACTAGAGTCATATTTTTTTTTTCTCGACTCTTTAAAATTGAAAAAACAAGTTGTGTCAAAGCGTCTAAAAATTTATTTTAATCGGAATAATGTCACAAATTCCCTTGTTGATCTTCAGGTTGAGAAAATGGAGTCTACCAACCAAGGATTTCCTCGTGAAGGAAATCCTAGTCCCTTCTCCTCTTGGGGAGATGTTGGTCCACCCCATATGGCCACTTTGTAACTTCCAGGATTGACAGTTGGTTTGCCCGTCTGGCTCTTCTCTACCTCTGTCGTTCAGAATCCCGTATTTATTGAACAGTCTAATCAGCAACTAGACAACACTAGAGTTTCCTCCCAACCTTCTACTTCATCTGATTCTCCCTCTCATCCTTCCTCTTCGCTTGATAAAGTTGATAAAGCTAAAAATCAAGTAACTGAGAAGAAGAAGAAGCAGAAAGAGAAAAAGGAAAAGAAGAAAAAGGAACCAAAATTGAAAGAGGGCAACCAAGCATCATTTAGAGAAAATCCTCACACCGCACCGTCTAAACCTAAATCTCCTTGTGTAATTTGCAATAGAGACCACTATCATTGAGATTGTCCCTGCATCCCACGGATCTGAAGGGACTCGTCTCCTCGCTTGCACAATCCGGTGTCGTCAACCTCTGATGATCATGTTGAATGCACACCATCAACCAGTGAAAGTGAAGCACCTAGATAGAAAAGGAATCCTAGATTTCCTTGTAAATTGTGTGAAGGCAATCATGCCGTCCACCGTTGTCCCTTCCTTAATGAAGCTAAAAGAGTTTTGGATGACCGTCCTGCTTCATCGCTATGACTCCCTCCTAGATATAAAAAACTCTTGCCAAGTCCACCACTAGTTGAAAATCCGGCTGGCCCATCATTGTGGTCAGCCGAAGCATCTATCATTGAAAATGAACCCTCTGAATTCATACCAGATGAAAGTCAAAAGGTTGAGGCGGCAGTTGACCCGGTCTTGCCTTCAGAGTGTTCATCTTCGAATGATACCGTCACTGAAGAGAAAGAGAACGACACCGTTCAAATTCTTTTCGTAAACATAGACTTCGATGAACTTGGGGGTAGTCCACCCATTCCTTTATCGTAGGAAGGAAGTTCATCAGAGTCATACCTGACTGTCTATTCGGTCCTACCTCCAAGCAACCTAGTCATTTCCTTAGACTGGAATCTACTAGGCAAACCTTGTTTACTAGCTAGCGTACCATTCTAAATCATTGTACAAGCTTACAAAATGGTCATGGCTGGTACCATCATTGATGAAAGGGCTTCTGTGAGTATCCTTTCCTTAACTTCTTGGAAAGCGCTTGGTTCGCCATCGCTTTTGCCTGAAATGAGAAATCTGACAAGCTTTGACAAAGGAACCAGTTGACCATTAGAGATCCTTCCAAATGTGCCCATTACTTTAAGAAGGAAAACTATTCACATGAACATGATGGTAGTTCAAGGACCCTTGGATTATAATCTACTCCTTGGACGCGACTATATTTATTGCATGGGAGCCATCATCGCCTCACTCTTTAGAGTAATGTGTTTTCCGCACAAAGGCAGAATGGTCAAGCTCGTGGACCAAATGTCAATCCCCGGATCACACATCGCAAATAGTCAAATGTCATCCCTAAATGGTCTTTTTACGCAAGAAATGTCTCATCGGTCTCCAGTCCATCCACCTGATGAGCGCGAGTGATTCAGGAAGGTGTGGCTGAAACCCAGGGGGCATGCCCCCTGGTCTTCTTCGACAAAAAAACTCTAGGTATAGGGTAGGTTTCGGTGAAGGATATATGACTAGTCCGATACCCGTCCATATAGGAAAATGGGATTAGACTAGATAAGATACATCCGTCAGAAGGTAGGCCTTTCCCGATAGAACAAACGTTTTGTCTGCAAATTGAAGGGTAACCTGGAAACTCTACTTCGCTATACCTAGGGGCATGCAAACCTTTCCGCATGCAAGAGAAGAGCGGCTATTTATTTTTTAAATTTGTAGGACCTCTAACCCTTTAAACCCGTAAGGATAGTCGTTTCCTAACTTGCATAAAGAAAGGATCCGTGGCAAAGCTTGAGAGATGTAAGCCACTTCAAAATAGCATCTCGAATGAGACATTCCTATCATACGACTGGTGAGCAATGTTGTCGCAGAGTTCAAGCTCGTTAAAAAATAAACTCTCCACGAGAAGTTTTAGTGCATAGTTCAAGCTCGTTAAAAAATAAACGTAATTCATGAGCAAATGTTTCCCCCAGTGTTTAAGCTCGTTAAAAAATGAACCGGTAAATAACCATTGTGAATGCCTTATCGCCAGCTTTTGAGCCTTGGTCGTGTTCTCTCCATCACCTCCACTCTGTTTTTAGCCGATCATTCACCCCCATATGATTGTTTACCCCTTCGATTAACATCTGCGAAGAGTGATTCTACTAGCCATCCTTGTGATACTTCCGTGATTTGAAAATTCCAAATCTTACCTGGAATCATCTACTACCCGAAATCATCACTCGTTCCTCGAAAACGAGTCTTCTTTAAGCTCTTTTCACCTGACTCGTAAAATATGAAAATATTTTCGAGCGATTGGCCTCTCCAGCTTGTTAAAGGCATCGGAAGTGCTATCCCTCCTCTAGATTTTAATCTTTTTGGACCTGAGGGATTATTACACAAAAAGATCGAGCACTTGTCTTGTTCGACT
>APFE031558672.1:277834-327311 GCA_000404065.3 Pinus taeda
ATTACATCATCTCCCAGAAGTTCTCCACTAAAAACTGCTCATAAATGGTCAAAACTGGACCATACTGAAAGCTCAATGCAGAGGGTGCGATGCATATCAACTTCCCAGTGTACAAGGTGTCATGCATACTGATTTGCTCCTTTGTAGGGTGTGATGGTCAGGAATGGACAAATGGCAGGGACAAAAATGCGAGGTGGAAGATCATGGAATCTTCCAGAAGATTCCCGTCTGACACTTGCCACTCCATTTTCGACCAGGGATAAGTAAGAGATCATCATTCTCCAAGTGGAAGCAGGAACTATAAGAGAGAAGACACTAATCAAGATCCCAGAAGATGACTCACCTCTCTGTAATCATCTATATATCCCTCATCACAGAGATCCAGAGGCTGGAATTTTTTATCTTATAGAGAAGTGTTGTTGGTTTTCTGGTGTACATTCACAGTGTTGGGTGATCTAGCTTTGCTTGAGGTGAAGAATGGTTTCTTAGCTGGAGGATGATGCTGGGTCAGAGCACATGGGATTAATCCTCTTGCTACTTTTCATCTTAATAAAGCTATTCTTGTTTCCTTCCATATTCTTTTGTATTTGTTTGTATATGCATGTAGATGGTTATTACACATCTGATCTTGTATTATTTATGAATTTAGATCATTGTTTCTTGCATAGTAGTATGTTGTTGTGATTCCACGGGTTCTTTTGAAGCTGGGCAGAAAAATAAGAAGCGGCGAAGCTCTATCAAGAAGGAGAGGAAATCAAGTGCAAGACTCAGGTTGGTCTTCTTGGTCCTCCTCTCGTCTATTTTCATCAAAGGAAACAACAGTAGACTTTGATTGTTTGTTTCTAAGATAGCCACCCATCTTAGTGGGAATAGCAGCATCCGAGTGGACACTATTCCTGGATAACAGAAAGGCCCAGGTTCAAATCCCCCTTCTTGTGAACCTGGCTATGGGGACGAGGACATATTGTATCCCCCCAGAGTTTTACTAGTAGTTACGTGTCAGATAAGCTATTGGGTTCCTCTTGGTTACAAAAAAAAGGATCTTTGCTACAATTGCTTCATAACAAATTTATATGGTCATAATAAAAATTAATGACCAATGTAATAGATAAATCTTAGATTATTCATTCAATCCGAAAAGAGCTTCCACCATAATTTCACAAGAGAAAAGATAGACTATAGATGCAATATAAAATTTAAAAAAAAAAACATTATAATATTATTTCTTTTTCTCTAATCATGTATAAGTAGTGCCTATATATGAGTGAATGAAGTTGCAAAAGTTTGCATTCAAGGAAGGCAACAAGATGAACACCAACACTCGTAATGGAAGCAGTCTTTTTTTACCTTGGCATTAGACATGAAGCTCCTCTACATGAGTGTATGTGAAGCTCCATTGAATTAGTGTAAGTAACAAATTGAAATAACTATACTGTATGGCATAGAACACATAACCACAACCAAATCCTTGCTACAGAGTACTCCAACCTAGTGGCAGTCGATTAGGAAGGGATTACAACAAAATTACACATTTACAAGGATACATGGATACCCACCATGTCTGAAATTTCAAATTCAATTGTGTCAACA
Source organism: Pinus taeda (assembly GCA_000404065.3). NCBI lineage: Eukaryota > Viridiplantae > Streptophyta > Pinopsida > Pinales > Pinaceae > Pinus > Pinus taeda. The sequence goes on from APFE031558672.1 coordinate 279,425, forward strand.
ACAACAAATACACTGCACCCTTACCAATATTAATGTGGCAGAAAGAATTCCCATTTTTTCATTCCGACATGAAAAAAGGCATAGCCTATAAACCATGGCTATGATATCACATAAAAAAAAATGTAAACAACCAAGCGCATTACATAAATAAAAGTTAATATGAACACTACACTTAGTTGCATAACACGCTAATAATGAAACAACAACACAAAAGGTGGATGCCAAGGTTAGAGTAGAGAAAACCCCCAATAGGGAAAAATGCATTATTTTCCAAATGTGTGAAAAACCATATAAAGGATTACATTTATAATGTGAGACTCCAAATTGGTAACTTCAATTCTCATATAGAGAGAAACCTGAACCACCAAAAGACCACTGCTATACAAGCAACTCTCTCATAAATTCGGCACATCCACTTATCCTTACAACATGAAAACCCTCTCTTTAACATTTCAGACACTTTGTTATTTATAAGAGAAAATATAAAAAATCCTAATCCATAAACTATTATGCATTAAGCTTGTCAATGACATGCAACAAACTTGCAAGAATTTATTGCATATTTCTAGCATAAAACCTCAAGACCTTATATGTTTAGAGATTGTTGTATATGCATTGTGATCTAAAGAGGAGTAATTACCATAACTCATTTCCTCTTGAGAGCATATATCCACCATGATCTCAAGACCATTGTTATGCTCCCTTCCTAACAAGATGAAAATATAGCTATATAGTAAATATTATTTTTTGCATATACCTCATTCACTAGTTGTTGTAGAATATATTCATTAGACAAATAAAACAATGAGCGGGAGGTACCAAGTTAACCCATTAAACACAATCATTGATTAAAATACACGCATAAAAATAATATATGTAGTAATTGAGTGGCTCTTTAAAATTATTAAACATTTAGTCAATGGGGCATTAGTTTGTTGGTGTAGACAAGAGTATTATGTCGTTTACCAAAGTTGCAACCTTTGATGCAATCTTCCCCACAAACGTTGCATGAGTTTCAAATGGATAGGGTTGTCTATAAGTCTCGATAATATTGAAAAAAAATAGACCCCCTTCAACACTAACACCAAACCAAAGTATGTTCTTTGAAGTGCATACTCTTAGGACATATTTTTCCTTTGATAATATATACATATTTTTGAAATTCCAATTCTTAGCCAAAATAAATAAAAAATAATTACTTCATAATGCTAATGTGCAAGCCTTAGGTCCTAAGATTTTAACCAACCCTAATAACATATGTGATATCCTTAACATTCCAACTAGGTCTATTACCTAAATGACCCAAAATAGGTGTAAAGCTTTAATCTTACATCCTTTCATGCGTTCCTTTACATAGTAGTTCTTGTGAACACATTATAGTTCTAATCATAAAAAATAAATGAAGGAAATGGTGAATGATAGTTAAATCAAATACATTTTCACTCATTCAATTAGGACCACCAATAAATATATGAAGTTACTATTTTCATAAGGGGCATGTTTTCCTTAAAGATAATTAACATAGTCACCAAATCTAGAGTTAATGCATTTGTAGCAATATAACATACAATCAAGGAAATCAGGATGAATAACAACATTGAAAATTAAAGTATCATAGAAAATAACAAGTCCCAAGAGGCACAAATGTATAAAAGAGAATTTATAGGTTACAACAATTAAGACCTGAGGGAACAACAACTGTGACTTGAGGGGACAACATTTGTTACTTGAGGGAACAATAGTTGTTACTTGAGGGAACAAAAGTTGTTACTTGAGACAACAATAATTGTTACTTGAGGGAAAAATAATTGTTACCTAAGGGAACATCAATAGTAATTCTAGGTAATATGTTGTTCGTTGCACGTGCAGTGGACTATGTTTGGGGTCAGAGTTGCAATGAATCGTGTTTGTGGTCATACTTGCGATGACCTATGGTTTTCTTCACCTTGAGGTTAATCCAATTGTTTGTTTTATTGGCCATATTTGACTTTGACTAGTCCTTTGTTGTCATAATTGCAATGATAAATAAATATAAAAATGTCTCACCTGTATGATATGTTGTGAAATCTTTGCTATAACTACAATAATTATGTGAAAGGTTACAGGGTTTTTTTTGCAAGTGAAAAATAGATTTTATTTTATATAATTGTTTTGTGGTTGCACATGGGAAGAATGCCAGATAACATTAAATGGGGGTCAACTAATCTGCAAGGGGTCAATGATGGGAAACATTATTGCCCTTTTAATTATTGTCGATGCAGAGGTTTGTGGAGAGCTTCATATGAAACAACTGATAGACATTGTAGGAAGAATGGGCACATTGAAGGGGGGAACAAATATTGTATTGTGGTAAATTGTTATTTATATTGAATCAATATATATATATTTTCTTTATATTAATCATATTTTAAAAAAATTATTGTTATAATATTTTTTCTACAGATTAATTATTTTACATGATTATTTGAAATATTTATAAAGTCAAGGTGCCCCCCTAGGTACTATGATTTGAATTTTGTACTAAGTATTACTGCTAGAAATGATGCTCTACAAGTTGACGAAGATGGAGTGAAAATTAAAGGAGCTTAAGATAATGATCTTATTCAAGAAGATGACATTAATAAAATAATTTTAGATGATGGGACAAATCAATTGATCCAAGACATGCCTGGGCACAATGATAATTGTGATGATGAACTTGTGCTAGAGAAGGCATTGACATGACTTTATGAAGGCTCAAGAGAAAATATTTTCTCTGCTACATTCTTGTTGGTTAACTTAAAGGTTTTGAATGGTTTTTCAAACACTTGTATGACATAGCTCCTAAGGTATAATGTAATATGTTTTTTCACATGGAAGGTTGTTTTTTTCCTTTTTTTTAAGTGTTAATTAAAGTGTAAAATACGAATTCAATATTTATTATTAATATTGTTTACACTAACTAGTTATTTATTATGTTGTTCGAGATTGTTAGGAGAATTTGTGTTACCAATACCAAATGAGTTACCTCACACATATCAATATTTATGTGTTTTTATGAAAGAAACTGGAATGGAATGTCAAGCTATAGATGCATGTTCTAATGATACATCAACGACATCAACAATCCAAAGTTTCATGAATAACGAAGACATGTGTGGAAACCTTGTCACCATTGAAGAAAGTGCATGTCATCAGTCACTATTAGTCCCAGTCATCAAGGATACTGATGTGTCATGCTTTCATCACATGATGATGTATGATGTAATGATGTAATCATTGTAAAGACAAATAAATGGAATTCCAAGATTCATGTATAGAAAAAATATCCATGGAAGTCCAAGAGGCATGTAATACCAAGAGTCATATGTAATCCCAAAGGTCATTTGCAAGTTCAAATGTTTTATAAGTCCAAAGGTCATTAGAAGTTGGAAATTCTAGAGTAATGGGGATGTGAAAGGTCAAGCCTCAAGTTATAAAAGGATCATCATTACTCATGCAAAGGAATTTTAACATTGGCTTATCCCATAAGGAAATAGAGAGATAGAGCTAGTATTTTTGGAGAGAAAATAGTGGCTCTAACGCTCCACTATTGGAGCTAGTGATTTTCATTATATTTATGTATCTTGGAACTTTTGCTTAATACTTGAAGCCTTTCAGCCACCACATTTTCGCACATGGATTATGGATGTTTCTAAGACTATTCCTTGAATGTTTATGATTCATGTTCGCTTTCACATGTACTAAAGTAATTTAACTCTTTTAGTGACTTTGGTGCTTAATTTATTGGAAATGTGTTGTAATTATTGTAATCATTGTCGGATCTATGTGCACTATTTCACTTGATGTTAGATGAGCCTTTCTCATTCATGTGTATCTCGATTAGGGTAGTAATATTACTTCTCTCTTAGAGGCTCACTTTATTCCCCCCCTTCATTGAAAGAACCTTGATACATCTACAATCAAACATTCACAAGTCACACTCTCTTTCTCATTCGAAATCACATGTGTGCTTCTCTCTCATGGTAACTGCTAAAGCCAAGGCATATATTTAAGTGTCCTATTTGGAATGGGACTCCTACACCAAACAGTGTGAGGTATAATTGGGACCTCACATCAGGGACATCCAATCTATGTTGGTTGTATTTAGCGACATCAACACCAACATAATAGGTTCCTATTTCTTTCATGTGATTTGCAATAAATAGTACATGCATCCAAGAGAAGGGTTGGAAAATATTTACTACTTTAGAGCTCAAATGATGAAGATCCAAAGAACTCCTTTGGACTAGAGTTCTAGGATACTTTGTGTTTCATAGGTAAATTCACCACTTACACATATCTAAATATATATTAGAAATTTCATAGAGATAACTTTATTCTTATTGATCCAAATACATAAGCATACAAGGTAGTGAGAAGTTCTTGTTTGCCAAAGGTGGAAGTATACCCGTTAGTTTTACCATATGCAGAAGTAGTAGAATTGTTGGTGCAACATTCATATATAGAGTAAGATATGATTAGAGATAGTAATGGGAAACCCCTAGCTTCATTCAATTCCTCTAACATAGAGATGTTTTATAGGATTCCTAGAGAGCAGGTATCTCCAGATGAAGATTGGTTGAGGAATTTCAATATCTTACCCAAAAGGCTCCTCAAGAAAGAGTGGACTAATAAATGCACCTTTAGAAAACAATATAACAAAGAGTACCTTGTGAACATGCTTAAGAGTTCATTCCAACTCATGGTTTGCATTTTATGTCAATTATATCACTTAGGTAATGCTAAAACCTTTCTTTAATTTTGGGTTTTATTGATGAATTTTGTGGTAGTTGAAGGAAAAGAAATTCATTGGGAAAATATATTAATAGTCACTTTAAAGGATAACAATGAAAATTCCTAAATCCAAAAAGAAGGCCAGTAAAATTGGCTTTACAATATGGATTCTTACCTTTTGGGTGGAGTCTATTCTAATATGGCATTCCCAGCCATGAACTGGAGATGGACCATACATGAAATAAAATGCACTTATATTGAAAAATCCTATGGGAAGATCATTATATATGAGCATATACATATATCTACCATGATCTCCTAATTACCTTTTATAAAGTTGTTTTTAATGAAGTTGCTCCCTACTTGTGAGAAAGGGCTAGATAGATGGTTCATGTAGCTAGTGATTAGTTTGTACAGCGGGATGGTTCTTTCATCAAAGTTTTTGGAGAAACAAAGCCTCCACACTACTACCTAATTTTATTATTTATCAAGTGTTGTTTCAAGAAATAGCCAATCAAGTGTATGCTGGTGTATGTGGCACATTTTAAAGAACCAAGAAACATCCATGAGCGCACATGTCATTTCACTTGGGATAATATTGGTTAAAAGGCATCAAAAAGGCCAAAGAAGATTCATATGCACTGAAACCTTTCATTTTTGTAGATTTGACATTTCGCAGATATGGTCTCAGATCCACAATGAAGAATCATTGCAAATAATGACATATGGGAATGTTAGTCACAGACCTAGGCAAAGGAAGAAAATCAAAAAAATGCCTGGAAATTTGAAAAAGTCATTTCAATAATCAATTACATCCTTTCCCAAATAAAAGTAGAAGATAATAGAGATAAATTAGAATCACTTGCCCAAAGGGAGTTGTAGCAATAAGTAGTTCACAAGGAGAAAAAGGAAAAGTTGAGATAGAAAGAAGAGGTAGATAAGATAGCACAAGAAGATGCCAAAGAAACTCATGAAATAGAACTTAGCGAGAAATAAGGGGAGAAAATGAGAAGGGAGAGGGAATAAAGGAGAATAGTTGAAGAATAAAGGAAAGTAGAAGAGTAAAAAAAGATAGAAGGAGGAAAAGAAAAGGATACAAGATGAAGGAGAGGAAAAACTTAGAGAATAATCCCTTTAGGCTCAACAAGTTATTGACCTATATTTTTTTGGGGGGGAAAATTCAACTCATAGGGTCTATTTCCAAATTCCCTCTATTTTTTTTATAAACATGGTTGTCCTCTATTGATCACACTCCAATATGCATATAACTTGAATAAATTTGGATTCATTGAAGACTAATAAGAGAGTAGGTAATTACTTCAAAGAAAAATGAACAATCACAAAATTGTACAAGGATCATAAGAAGAATGAAACATCTCTCTCATGTAGTTGTTGTAGAAGAAGTTGTATAGAATTAGAGCATTGACTATTCGTCATCCTAACTTTTCAAATAGTTATTTTGGATTAACGAGTTAATTCAAGAACTTATTGAGACATTATTCAACGTAGTCTTTCATGGGTGGGACGGTTATGTCTCGCTTCACTCTCAAAGTAAATACTTCATCTTCTATTTAGCATCTAACTATAGTTGTGAAATATTATCTATTTGGTCGTTATTGTCATTGACAAACATGACTAGCCACTTCTTGATTTGAGCTTTAGGAAACTTGGCTAGAATGTTGATTTCAACTCCCAATTATTTTTTCATAGCATCTAATTCTTCCTTTAAAGCATCTTTAGGGATCATCATGGAGTCCCTAATCATTCAGGGGCCTTTAATATCTTCAACAATTTTAATGGCTTTAAACGAGTTGTTTCTTATGCAATCATCAATGTTGGAACATTCAGTAAGTGAATCTTCAAACATTTTTATCCTAGTAGACCATCCTGATTTGATTTGTTTAATTATTTTTGGGGCAAGAAATACCTATTGGTGTCTTTGAATTTCACTGAGAGATTTGATCTTTATTCACAAATGTATTTACATAATTTTCAACAAACTAATAATCATGTTTTGGGCTCCTTTGTAGATATTCAAAAAAAATATTTAAATATTTGGGACAAATTTCTCAAGTGTAGACAAATTTCCCATGCTTCCTTCTCGATTTCAAGTTATTAATGTTCATAGTGACTTATTTCCTCATTCCTCGTAAAAATTGTGTTGTTTTTTTTTTTTTTATTTTTTGGGTATGCTAGTTGTTTTTGCTACTTTAGGTGGCTAAATAGATAATGGATTTATGAACAAGTGTGTTGAATTAATATCTTCTTCAATATCATGTATTTTTTCTTTAATCTTAAATTTTTAGCTTCTTAATGAGTGTCCTGCGTGTTCAAATATTTCTCTTCAAATGAGGTAGGCTCTTCACCATCTAGTTTTTTAACATGATTTAAGCTTCAACCATTTGTATCATCACCCATTCCAAAATAATAGTGCTACATAATTCCACGTCCATGGATCCTTAGACATTCCATGACCCTTTTTGACTCAAACCTTGCTTTTACATGATAGGATTATATGTTATTTTTTAAGAGAAATGTGAGGGGGTGGTTCTTTTCCATCACCATCACTAGTGCATTGATTGTTGTGATCTCCTCTTATAGTAGTTATTTCCATTTTATTTTGTGTATAAGAGAAACTTCTACCATTTTGGGGTGTTTGAATAGGATGATAGCTTACATATGTTTTAACTCTTTGCTTCATTTTTCCTTTAATATCAGTACTTGACTCAATGGTAACATGATAAGTCGGGGTAGATGTACTAGAGACTTGATTCTCTTTGATTAATTTTGAAATCCTTCTAAACAAATTGGCAGATCTCATAAATGTCGAGTGACTAGAAAAGATACAATTAGGGTCAAATCCTTGGATGGATTCAACTTCAATTAAATTAAAAAATTTCAATAGTTCAACAAATTTTATGAAATGGGAAGAATTTGCTCCAGTAGTGTCTCCCACAATTAAAGACAGTGTAATGAATTTTGTTTTATTTTCTCTCTTGAATAAAGCCAACCATGGGTCATATCATTTCCATACTTTAACAACAATGTATATGTCAAGAATGAACTTACTTCTTTGATATTCATATATTTCAATGAGTGTTATCCTAGAACCCTTTGTATCTCCCTTTCCCTATAATAAACTCTACGACTTCATCATATATCCTTTCGAGATCGTTCCCTATCAACATATGTTTAAATTCATAGACAAAATGATCTTAGACTTGATAAAAATGGTATAAGGATTTATGCTTCCATAATATAGGGTACCAAAATTGAGATCGTTCTATATCTGGATTCGTGTCATTTTTACAAGATAAGCGGTGGAATATATTACATGAAAATGTCACCACTACCACTTATACCATCATATAGAATTTTTGGGTCGTTGAAAAATTGACCAACTTATAAGAAACCTGGTTGGAAATAACTTCTCCCCTATCCGTTATAGTGTTCCTTTTGAAAGAAAAATACAAAATATACCATACAAACCTAGTAAATATGGTTGTATCTCCTTTTTCCTATCAAAAACTCTACGACTTCATCATATATCCTTTTGGGCTCTTCCCCTATTGGCATATGTTTGAATTCATTAACAAAATGATATTGGACTTGATAAAAATGGTATAAGGATTTATGCTTCCACAATATAGGGTACCAAAATTGAGCTCACTCTATATTTGGATTCATGTCATTTTTTACGATCATACGATGGAATATATTGCATGAAAATCTCACCATTACCACGTAATCCATCATGTAGATTTTTTTGGGTCTCTAGGAAATTGACCAACTTATATTAAATATTATTGGAAATAACTTCTCCCCAATAGAACAACGACACAAGAGCATTCATAGAGAAAGGGAAAAATTGCGTGCGTATGTGTTAGGGTTTCACAGGTGGGGTTTACGGGATTGGAATCGGAGGCCATGAACAGGCCTAAGGAGGGAGCGAATGATGACTATGGAGCTGTGGCACCTGGCACCTGGCCCCTGGTGGGTTCTATACTCTGGATGGGCATTTGCTGCGTTTCCTATGATGGGAGGGAATCCTAGATTCAGGTATACAGGGTAACTGGATCATCCAGAGGAAGGTGAAAAGGACCCTGTGGTGGCCATCATGCTTGGGGATACCAAAGCAAACAAACATAGGACTTGGATGACAAAACACTTGCGGATGGGTTTGGTGCAACTGAGAAAGGTGGCGGCAACTCGGATAACTGGGAACCCGGATTACTCATCGCACTGAAACAACATATGAGTACTCCTATACTGTCACAAGAGTATTACACTGGTCAGAGCGAGCACGCACAGAAACCCTTCGATATTTCCAGAATTAGAATTACAGTACTACTGGCAGGCCGTCATTGACATGAAGGTTGGGGGTTGACAACAAACAAGCTTGCAAGGAGGCACAGATCGGGATAACCATATTTCGGTGCTCGGTCTGCCGGGCACAGAGGAAATAATATCAGAAGTAAAAAAGGTCAAAATCCCTCTGTTGCTGGAGATCCACACCTTTATTCGCTCTCCAATGTCAGATCCATAGCATCTGCCATGATAGGGTATCATGGGGTTGGCTCCTGATACAAACCCATCCTACAATCATACCAAACAGACCTCAAAGCATTGTAGATCACCTAATCCAGAACAGCTAAGCGATCACATGACGAATATAGATCCTCTACATTTGGTAAAATCACATCGCTTTCAAATTTTTATTAAAACCCTTGCAGGGATGTCTTCTTTAGTTTGGGATGTGATTTTGCAACAGAGAGTTTGATGCATCTGAAGCAAATCATCTCTCAAAATTTTGGATATCCTGTCGATTTACAACATTTGACCTTGGGGCGCAGAGAACTGCAGGATCAACGGATCTTGACGGACTACAATATCATAACAACTTCTTCTATAACACTCAACCTAAGACTGCGAGGAGGCGCTGCGGCTTCCAGTAAAAAACACAAAATCAAAACAAAGGCATATAAATGGAGGTCTTTCCTTCAAGAATATTCTACAAAGAAAAAACGCAACCGCAAGACCAACAAAGCAAGTAGGTACTGATCCCAGCCCATATATTGTGGAGCAACTGAATTATACACCAGAACTAGATATAGATATCCCAAAAGCATAGGAGCATTGTGCTACATTTGAATCACAAGCCATTATATTCCAATTCACTTGTTTCAGGACAAAACCAACAAGCATTTTCATTGGATTTTCACTAACTGGACTATTCATTGTGAAATTCACCTCTATTCCAAGGGGTCTTTCGGAAGGAAGACACATTATCCTACTGGAAAGACCATGGTTTTGTGGCTCGACGTGCCTATTCATCACACCTTGGTTTCTAGAATTTGATGCAAATACTATGGTAGTTTCCAGGATGCCAATATAGGTTCATCTGCACAACCTCAACTAGATTTTTGGGACAACCAAGTCCTTACTAGTATTGGGAACATCATCGGGAGATATATCAAAATTTACACACAAATATTAGAGTAAAGAGTCTTCACTTTCACACGAATTTGGGTGGAAGTAGATCTCAACAAAGGCTTACCAGATTGAATACAATTGATTCACATAAAACAGGACTAGACACATATATTAGTTTATGAAATCACTGCCTTTATACGCAGAATCTGCAGGCAAACATGACACCTACAAAAGACGTGGCCTGAAGCCAAAAGGACACCCGAAGAAAGAAGAAGACTGGGAAATAGCCTGAAGGTTGGAAATTTCCCCACCTGAGTCTAATGAGGAAGAGGAAGGAGTAGTGGAAGAACCCACACCCAATGAGAACAATCAAATGGCCAAAGAACCAGAATTATAGGAGAATATCCAATACGATCCAATTGAACCACAGTCCTTTCCAGAAAAGATAACATATGCAATGGATACTAGTGGATCAAAACATCTACATACTTCAGACACCTCTAATTATGACAAGGACATTTCAAGACCAAACGCTGGGAATTAGATTGCACTTGTTTCTTCGATGTCATCACAAGTGGAGTGGTGAAAGGTAGAGAAAAAGAAAGGGATAAAAGCATGATTTTTCTCTCCGTTTGTACATTAATTTGTTTTTATTTGAACCTTTGATCAGCAGTCATGGACTTGCCAATGTAATGCACCACAACATATGCAACATGTAATTTTGTTTTCATTAATAAAATTACGATTTTTCCTTGGGAAAAAGAAACTTCTCCCCAATCAAATATGGTGTCTCTTTTGAAAGAAAAATACAATATATATAATACTAACCTAGGAAATGTTTTAGTTGATTTGCAACCCATAACTTGGGAAAAAATTAGGGAAAATCTCTAAATTGTTAGCAAAATTAGAGATATCTATAGAAGAACGACTAGACAAGATCGGTGCAGAAGGAAATATAAATCATCATAGAATATTCATTTCTTCACCTTGTGAGTGCATGAAAGAATCAAGTTCAATGAGCTTGACCATCTTATTAGGCTTAGGTGACATCAGATTTTTTTTAAAAGCCTTGGGAATAAGAAGCATTAGATTATTCTTCAAATTGATCATAATGTTTCTAGTGTTTTGATTCAAACCATCTTGCACACCAGTGCATTATTTCTTTGAAGTGGGGGACTTTCAGGATGGATGCAACATTTTCCAACCTTGTGTTTCAATTATTTTCGTCTCACTCTTATGGGGACAAGCTTAAAAACCATTGCTATGCAGTATGCTAGTGGAAAATTTTGTCATGTCTAGCTAATGAGTTGGTTTTGTCTCCACAATTGGCTCCTTCCTTCATTTAGTTTACATATTTCTCATTGGTTTAATGTATTTGGGAGATGTGTCATGGATCAATTATGCCTTCGTGGATATCTTAGTTGTTAGAACCTTGAGTTATGATAGTATTTAATAGGGTACCACCTTCACCATGCCATGTGAGAATGATAGTGAAATTTAATAGCTTATGACCAATCTTAAACAGATGGAATAGGAAATAGTTCACTTAATACAATATCAACATAGTGGTTTAAGTAATCCCTCTAGTGCAAGGGTAGGATGTGACATGTAGATAATTCACATAACTCAACATTAACATGGAGGTGGATATTATTCACATAACACAATATCAAGAAACTTTTTCCACCTTGGGGATTCAATTTATTTAAATGAGATTTCAATTAGCTTCGAAAGAAGAAAGTGATTGATTTTCACTACATGTGAAACAAAGGTGGAAAGATAAGTTATGGCCAGTGTTGTCTATAGAAATAGTTGTATGGAAGGATTCTTGTGTAGAGGACTGAATGTGTGAGATAGTACATGTGTTTAAAGATAGATGTGTAGAAAAATATTTTGTGAACCGCTCCACACACAAAGGAAAATGGCTAATTTTTGGAATTGAAAAAACCTTAGTGTGGAGTTTGGGGATGTGTAGAGGTATGCATAGTGCAGGGTGAAGAGTATTTCTGCACGTTTTTCTTGAAAAAATGCTAAGTTAAGAAAAAATTGATGATAGGAGAAATATAAAAGCAATACAAAATGCATCAACACAAGCATAAGCATAGACACAAACTCAACAGGACTCAACTGAGATAGAAATTAACTAAAAAAATCCAACAATCCCAAAAATTATAGGAGGTCACCCACTGGTAATAGAAATGGGCATCATGCAAGCAAAGAGGAAGAAGGTTGTGAACTTAAACAAGTTCATATTTTCATCTTGTGCAATTATGACCACTCACAAAACTCCAAAATGGGTATATAAATATATTATCATACTTTTAAATGGAGAATTTCACTACTCATGAAGAGTCTTCTTTCACATTACACAAATACGCCGAAAGGAGGCCCAAGAGTTGCATGTCATTTCTTGCTATTTTGATAACTTTTCAATGTCCCAAATGGGCGTCCAGATATACTAACAGGTTCAAAATAGAGTATTTCACTTATCTTGATGTTCCTTCTTCTGTGTCACCTAAATTTTCCAAAAAGAGGTCAAATATCAATGTGTCATTTCATGTAATTTACAGCACTTATGGATCTCCCAAATGGTATCAAAATGTGCTCTTAGAATTTGAAATGGGGCATTTCATAGCTCATGAAGTGTCTTTTTTCACATGACATGAATTTGCAAAACATCACCCAAGCGCTACATGTTATCTTGTGCAATTTGAAACACAAGTTAAAATTCCTAATGGGTATCTAAATATGCTTTTAGACTTTGAAATGGAAAATTTCACTACTTGTAAGGTACTTTCATTATCATTGACACAAATTTGAAAAAATGAGGCCCTAGAATGGTGCATCATCTCATGCAATTCAGACCACTTGTGAAACACCCAAATGGGTATGCAAATATATTGTCGGGTTTCAAAATAAGGAATTTTTGTGTCAATAGGAACACATGTAAATTCAAAATGGGTATTGAAATATGGGTACCACATGTCATGCAATTTGGATCATTTATAAAGCTAACAAATTTAATATTCAAATATGTTGTCAAGTTTTGAAAATGAGAAACTCACTACTCATGCAGTGCCTTCTTTCACGAGAGTTGAATTTGCCAAAAGGAGGCCTAAGAGGTGCACATCATATCGTGCGATAAAACCACTTCTAAAACTCCCAAATGGGGGTCCAAATATGAGTCCAAATTCTGAAATGGATTATTTCATAGTTTATGAGGTGCCTTTTCTCAAGACACTTGAACTTTCCAAAAAGAGGCTCAAGAGTCGCACATCATCTTGTGCATTTTGGAACACTTTTGAAACTCTAAAATGGGTGTCCAAACAGACTCTCAGGTTTTGAAACAGAGCATTTCAAAATTTTTAAGTTGTCTATCTTTCATGTGACATCAATTTTGAACAAAAGGTTAACCAAGAACATCATCACCTCATGCAATTTGGGCCACTTGTGAAACTACCAAATGGATATCCAAACACACTCTTAGATTTTTAAATGGAGCATCCCACGAACCGTGTGGTGTCTACTTTACCATTATGTGAATTTTCAAAAAGTAGGCCCAATAACATCGCGTCATCTTAGGCATTTTTTTCCAGTTGTGACACTTCGAAATAATCATCCAAACATGCACTTAAATTTTTAAATGGAGAACCTGACTAATCTCAAGGTTCCTTCCTTTTCATGACACAAATATTTTAAAAAACGGTGAAGATTGACACATCATATCATATAATTCTAACCATTTGTGAAACTCCAAAATAGAAATCCAAATATGCTCATAGATTTCAATACACAAAATTTCACTACTTATGAGGTGCCATGTTTCGCTTGATACGTATTTTCCAAAAGAAGGCCCATGAACATTGCATTATCTTGTGAAATTACGACCATTTAAGAAACTCCTAAATGGATACCCAAATATCCTCATATTTTTTAACCAAGAATTTCATGGCTCATGATGTGTCGTATTTCATGTGACCTAAATTTTCCAATACGAAGTGGAGGAGTGACATGTCATATCATTAAATTTGGACCAATTTTGAAACTCCTAAATGGGTATCCATATATGCTCTTAGATTTTGAAACTAATAATTTCACCACTTAATAGGTGCATTCTTTTGTGTGACTTGAATTTTTCAATAAGAATTCCAATAGTGATTGTTATCTTGTGCAATTCAGACCAATTGTGAAACTCCCAACTAGGTGTTTAAATATGCTCTCATATTTTGAAATAGATAATTTCACTATTTTTAAAGTGTATCACATCACACAAATCTACCAAAAGAAGGCCCAAAATCGGCATGCACTTTCATTTTGGACCATTTGTGAATGTTCCAAATGGGTATCAAATATATTCAAAGGCTTTGAAATGGTGCATTTCATTGCTTGGGATTTTCCTTATTTCCTATGACCCGAATTTTCCAAAAACATACTCAATAATTTTACGTTGTTTTGTGCAATTTAGACCATTTATGGAGCTCGCCAAAGGGTATCCAAATATGTTCTTAGTTTTTTCTTAGATATTAAGCATTTCACATCTCATCGATTTGTTTCCATTGCCTTACCTAAATTTCCCAAAAGGAGGCCCAATGGTAACATGCCATCTCTAACACATATAAAACTTCCAAATGGGTATATAAATATACTCTCAGACTTCAAAATGGATAATCTCAATGTTGTGACATGCCTTGATTACCAAGACCCATATTTTCAAAAATAAGGGTCGGGGACAGTGCACCATCTCATCCAATTCAAATCACTTTTGAAACACCCAAATGGGCATCCAAATATGCCTTCATTTTTCATAATGAGGAATTCCACTAGTTATGAGATGTCCTCTTATGAGTTACATGAATAGTCCAAGAAGAGGCCCAATAATTTTCTGACATGTCATACAATTTGGACCATGGTAGCCTCATGATCTTAAAAATCAATAATAAATCCAAATATTAATTAAATAAATAAAATCATGAGAATTCCTCAAACCAAGGATTCTAGTTTGGATGAGAGGTTCTCTCCCACTAGCTCTCCTAAATTAGTGTGTAAGTTGAGAAATTGTTTCAACCAAGTGAGTCTAAGATAGACGCACTATCTTAAGGCCAATTGCTCATGTATTTAAACGTATTATTAAATTATTTGAATAAGAAATAATTACATGAATATGAGAGACCACATGATGGCTCTATACCTTTTCCGTGAATTTGTTTTTTGTGTGTTAATTTGTTGTGCATATGGTTATGTGGTTGTGTGATTCTTCTTCATGTGGTATCAGAGCATTATAGTTCTTAGGGCCTAAATGATTCTGTGATAGGTTTCCATGGAAGATTATGAGTGATGGTGATATCTTAACTAGAGCCATATGGGCCTGAGACTTGGCCCCTTCCAAGCTGAGGGAAAATATGTATTTTTTTTAGTTATGCATTGCAGACTATGTGGGAATTTTATGGGTAAGATGGGAGACTGCATGCAAAGAGATTGAGCCATATGGGCCTGAGACTTGGCCCCTTCCAAGCTGAGAGAAAATATGTATTTTTTTTTGTTATGCATTGCAGACTATGTGAGAATTTTATGGGTAAGATGGGAGACTGCATGCAAAGAGATTGCATTCTAGCCAAAGGACGAATTCAGGAGATAATTTCTTTGAAATCCGACGTTGCTTTTGATTTATCTATGAACTATAAGGAAAGGGAAATATCATTTGTGACTAGTAATCCGTTCCAGAATAACATCCATTGGGCAACTTGGTTTGTTGTAACAGACTTATTAACTTAATGGTGAAATCCAAGTTGGAAATAATTAATTCTTACTTGTCTATGGTTGTAATTCCCCATTTGAGGAGTTTGTTCCTATATAATAGGAATTTAGTTTCTCCTAGTTTAGTGTATGGTTGAGAGAATCTCTCAACCACACTAGTGTACATCCAAGATAGAATTCCTATCTTGAGACTATTGATTGTATAAATATGTGTGTAATTCACTCATTCATTAATTAATAATAGAGAATATATTAGTTGTACTAATTTTATCTTGGTATCAAAGCCCCTGAGGGCTAGCCCCTCTTGGGCTTGGCCCATCCTGGGCTGAGGAAAATAATTGAGTGTATAATTTCATTATTTGTTTGTCCATCATCGATTATACAACGCGGAAGTGGAGAATAGGCCTTGGGCAGTAGGCTTGCTGGAGGAGGCCGTTTTGAACCCTTATTGTGTTGGAGATCGAGAGTTGATCTGCGCTCACTTGATCTGTCGAGGCCATGCCCGCGAGGTAGTGAATTGTTCCTCATCGGTAAGCCTGCATGTTGAATGTCTTGCAGAGAAACTGGATCGATATGCATGGCGGGTGGCTTTTCTACATGATTAATGGAATCGACATCTCTTCTGCTTAATTTGGCCAGAGGCCGCCACTTGTGGCTGCAATTGTTGCCCGAGGAAATTGCATGCGACGTGTCCGATGTGCAGGACTTCGCCGCTGCCGTCCCCGTTGTCGACTCCGCTGTCAGAGTTGGTTCTACTGGCGTGCCACTCTGCGCCGTATCCAGAGATAACGGAACGACCGTGACCGTGGTGATTTTACCCGCTGAGTAGGTCGATGCCGAGACTGATCTATATCTTAGGAGACTCTGGGGCGATCCGAGCCAAGATCTGCCTGCATGGAAGGTGAAAAAGTATTTGGTGGTATTTTGCAGTTGGAATTCGGCAAAAGCATACTGTGAATGAATGTGTTTCCAGGTTTTCAGACAATTTCACCATTGTGGTCTTTCACTACGACGGGAAGAGCACTGATTGGGACCTTGAATTCGAGTGGTCACGACAGGCAATTCATGTGAGCGTGAGGAAACAGACCAAGTGGTGGTTTGCTAAGCGGTTTCTGCATCCAGATGTGGTGGCTCCATATGAATATGTTTTTATTTGGGATGAAGACCTAGGTGTCGAGAATTTCAATGCAGAGGAATATATCAAAATCATGAGAAAGCATGGCCTGGAGATTTCACAGCCCGCCCTGGATCTGAGCAGCCAGGGGAGAATTTCTTGGGCGATAAGCAAGAAGAGGGCAAGCGGGGAAGTCCATTGGGGTATTGAAAAGGCCGAGTGGTCATGCGGTTATGGGGGTCCACCTGGAGAGGCTTTTGTGGAAATAATGGCGCCTGTTTTTCAAGAAAAGCTTGGCGTTGTGTCTGGTATTTGGTGCATAATGATCTGGTCCGTTGTAAGCTGAGGAGAAGACCAATGGAGGCTGCAGTCGCGCAGTGATCTGCGTGTTGGACGGGGCTGCATTGGCTCTCATTTTTCGCCGGTGGCAGCTTGGCGCCCGGTGTGTGGCCTGAAGACTGTGGATCATACTTGGGTAAATGTTTTTTTTGGTAAAGTATTTTTTGGAATTTAAATTGATATACATAATGAAATTAGCCACTTCAATATGGATTTATTTTGTTAGAATTGGCTATTCTAACAAATGACAGGTTAAGCATGGAGTTCCAAGAAGTTATTTGACAAAGATGCTCAAGATGTGAACTTGGGACAAAGGAGCAGCGACAACATTTATGGTGGACAACAAAATAGATATTTGTTTGAGTTAGTGTGGTTTGTGGAATAGACTCCCTAGCATGTTGTAATAGTCATTGTATGTACCCAGAGACTTCAAATGTTGAAATATGGAATGGAAGCCTTGTAAAGGCATTTGAAAGTTCGTGGTGATCTTAAAACCACTTTGTAATGGTTTATGGTTAGCCTGAAACCATCTTTTGTCACTGTAATGTGCTGGTTGGTGGTGAGTCAGAAACCATCTATAGAGCCTTAGTGGCTACAGGACTTGCCCGGAGGTGGCACATTTAAGTTCCGGATTTGCTCGGTGGTGGCGGATCGGACTTGCCCGGTGGTGGCATATTGAAGTTGGCGGATTTTCCCAGTGGTGGTAAATCGGACTTGCCCGGTGGTGGCATATTGACGTTAGCGGATTTACCTGGTGGTGGTAAATCGGACTTGCCCGGTGGTGGCATATTGAAGTTGGCGGATTTACCCAGTGGTGGTAAATCGGACTTGCCCGGTGGTGGCAGATTGCCTTTGTGGCTGAATCGCCTATGTGGCTTGAGGTGCCTTTGTGGCTGTGTGTACACGAGAGCTTTGTGCTCAATTGAGCAGGTGGACTGCAGAACACCTGGCTCAGACTCAGATGATTTTTTTTCTGAGTAGAAGGGGATCGGCGCGTTTTTCGCGCTGACAGCAATGCCAGGAAGGCCAACTAGCGCATCTGTTAGGCCATTAATCGCGCCAATGGGCGCGGGTTTTTCATTCAGGATCGCGCCAATTCACCTTCAAAGGGATCTGCGGGATCAGAGAAGTTGTGGATCTGTCCGAGGGCAACAGATTGTGTTTTTGGAGGTTTTGTACATGCAATTCGCCTGATGGTGGTGGATCTGACTATCATGACAAGTAGTCATTAAGCGGGGAGTTGGAAATAATTAATTCCTACTTGTCTATGGTTGTAATTCCCCATTTGAGGAGTTTGTTCCTATATAATAGGAATTTAGTTTCTCCTAGTTTAGTGTATGGTTGAGAGAATCTCTCAACCATACTAGTGTACGTCCAATATAAAATTCCTATCTTGAGACTATTGATTGTATAAATATGTGTGTAATTCACTCATTCATTAATTAATAATAGAGAATATATTGGTTGTGCTAATTTTATCTATCCACAGTGCCAAAACATCCATACAAGGACGATCAAATCAATCTTATGGTGAAGGTTTTCTTGTCCTATTTTCCAGCAATTTATTGTGATATTAGATCGCTGTCAATCCCATACTTCAGATCAAAACTTCTCTTCCAAGGCCAAATTTATACATGCCTGTAGCAACTTCTCTAGAGGCTGTGATCATATTCCTGTAACAACATTTCTCTCACTGAGGTTGTGTTTATATGACTGTAATGACGTCTTTTCGGAAGACATACATATGCCTATAAAAGTTTATTTTGAAGGAGCCAAGTTAGTCAAGAAAAGTTTATTTTGGAGGAGCCAAGTTAGTCAAGAGTTGGTGTGAAGGTCGTGGTGCCTCTTTCCCTTCGCTGGACCGAGTATTACTTCACTAAAGACTTAGTTCAATACATTGTGGAACGAGTTCAACTCCTAAGGGAGCCAAGAACATTTAGAGACTAGTGTGAACGATCCAGCGTGAAAGTGCTGACAATGCGTGGACAGGACCAGCCTGAAAGATAATACCATACTGTGTTTTTTTGGCTACTGCCTGGACTTCTGCAATATGAATGTATCGATGAACCAGCGTGGAGGAATAGAAATTTAAAAATACCAGCGTTGAGCCACTTCTTCAAAGAATATTTTTAAAAGGGGCAACATTTCAAACGAATTCCATGAATCCCTCTGATCGATATCGTCATGGAATAATGGAGACAATTGACCTCTTATGCTATGCCTACAAAAAACAAAATATTAGATTTCTCTTCACAGCAAAAGCGAAGGTTCGAATCTCACGTGGAGACTTCTGAAGGTGTTAGTCTTCTGCATATCAGATTTAGCAGCAAAAGCGAGAGTTTGAATCCTGTTTGCGCGCAGGTTGTAATTCGTTTCACCTTCACCATATGTTGCCATACGTAACTTCTCAATTTTTATTTTTATTTTTAAGTGTGCTTTGATTTTTTTAAAGCATATCCTTTTAAAGCTACTCCATTCACTTTTTAACTCACTTTAAAAAAGAATGTCATAAAATTATATTAAATGGGAGTTTAAAAGAAATTATACAATTTATTAAAGTTTTGGAGTGATAAGATGTGTTTTTATTTTGAATGGTAAGTGAGTGAAATAATAAGGTATATTTTTTAAACGAGTGATTTTAGGAGAGATAAGGAGTGAATAAAATCATTGATTTGTATTGGAGAAATAAGGAGTATATTTTGTAATTTTGGAATTATAAGAGATAAGTGAATATTTTTATTTCTAGAAGGTTGAGTCAGTTTTTTGAAGCATAAGTTTGCAAATGTGACATTCTCATTGCTTGAGAAGGTGAAGGTTGATGTAATTCACTATTTAATAAAGACATATTTTTTTGTGGTGTTTGTGTCCTAGATTCGCCCAAAATTGAATAAGGGGATCTTAGGTACACTTGTGTAATGAATGTGTGTTCATGACTTGTATTCAGATTCTCAAAATGCTCTTTTTGTATTATGCTTAAACAATGATATGCACATAAACAAGCTTAAGTATAAGAATGCTTAATCAAGCTCCTGTAATCAAGCTTAAAGTACATAAGCACAAAGCATCACATCATCAACTTGATAAGATGATCTTCCAAGCAAGTGCATTTCACATCATGTAATCAAAGCAATCAAGTTAAGAACGCTACAAAATCAAGCATTTCAAGTCAAGACATTTCTGCATCAACATCCAATCAAGCTGTCATCTACATCAACAAATTTTTTGTAGAAATTCAACAACAATTTTTTTGGCAAATCCGCTTGCACCATTTTTTAATAAGCTCAATACAAAATTGTAACTTGCAAATCATAATTTGTAAGTTGAATTGTAATCAGAGTCAAATTCAGTTGAATTTTAAGGGTGCATTCTCAGTTGTAACCGACACCCTAATTTGAATTGTTAAGGTGAATACATTAAGTCAAGTAAGTCTTCAACTGCGTCATCAAGATTGAACTTGAGTGCATTTTCAACAGTGTTTGACACCCTTTCTTTTTTAAAATCAACACATTCAGTTAATACATTTAAGAAAGCACAGAGTGTCAGTAATCAATCAAGTAAGTGCAAGCAAAGAAAGTGAGTGTATCATTCAAACAATCAAAGCAAGTGAGCATGTTAATCAAACAACCAAGCAAGTGAGCGTGTCAAAATCAAGTGTGAAAGTTCAAATCATGACATCTACAACAAACAAGCCAGTGTGAAGTTGATTGAAACATTCACAAAGTGTGAGTGAAGCATTTAAGAAAAGCAATTGTCATCAAGCGAGCGTGACATCAAGAGTTCAAACAACCAAGTTATAAAACTCTAGCAAGTAAAGCATCAACAATAAGCAACAAAGCCTGAACTTAAAGTGAGCAAGCTAACATGGCGACACACAATCAATTGTCCCAAATTATTAACAATTTAATGTTATTATTAGCCAGTGACATGGTGCACATCAACAAAACCACTCTTCTTGACATTCAAGTTCATATTCAACATGCACATGAAACGATTGAGTTCCTTCAACTAGAGTCGCAACTATAGAAAAATGAGTTGCAAGAGAAGTGCGTTGCTTCCAAGTCTTTGACCAATACAGAGACAACTGATCATTCAACTTCATTCATCCAACTAGCTTCAAGTGTTGGAGTTGTTCCAGTTCAACTTTCTTCCAAACCCATCATCAAGCCATGGGAAGAAATTCAAAGTAATCGAAATCGAAATTGACGTAGCTTAGGATATGTCAAAGATAATGACAACTTACATATCCCCGATTATTCAAAGCCCATTAAGTTCATCAGTGCCGGATTACTTGAACAAATCATCTCAGCAAGTTCTCATCAACTTGCAGACCGATGTCAATACACACAAATTGAAGTTGCAGACAAACAACAATGCACACATTCAAGTTGCAAACAAACCAAAATGTTCTCATTGTCAAAGAACTGGTCATCTGGAAAATCAATGTTTTGATCTCCATTCTTGTAGTCATTACAAAAAGTCAAATAATACATTAGAGAAATGTTGCAACCAACGACAGTCAGCCAGATTGAAAATAAATTATTCATGGATTGATCCCTAGGAATGGTCATCTACAGTCAGAAGATTGTACAAGTTTTACAATCGGATTCACTCACACATATTGCAGCCAATAGTCAAATGAAGATGCTACTCTCATGCAGTGGAATGGGGGAGTACACCAGTGAGACACTCCTAAACCTACAAGGGGGAGTTCAGATATATTTTGGAGAATATTGCCTCTCATTTCAACTGAAAAATGGGGGAAAATGTCAATGAAATTGACAAGTGGTTATCAGACTGAAATTCTCGACAACATCAGCGAAGTAATGAGTGGGCATCTTCATCAGCCAGTGGGCGATCATCATCAGTAGATACGCTAGTGGGCCTTCATCACATTTTGTTAGTGGACACAGGATGTTGATTTCAAGCAAAGGATAATTGGATCCTTTTACAGTTTGGCACGTGATGGAGTTGTCAAGCAACATTCAGAGATGAATCAGACATGCAGCTGATTCATGTTCTCTTCAAATTTGAGTTTTTTTCAACATCTAGCTTTGGCGGTTTTTCAGGCAAATATTTTTTTGAAGATCAACTTGAGAACGTGGAAGATGGTTCCTTATTCATTTTGGATTTATTTTTGAGGGGGGAATGTTAGCCTCACTCTCTTAAAAATCAATAATAAATCCAATTATTGATTAAATAAATAAAATCATGAAAATTCCTCAAACCATGGATTCTAGTTTGGATGATAGATTCTCTCCAACTAGCTCTCCTAAAATAGTGTGTAAGTTGAGAAATTGTCTCAACCAAGTGAGTCTAAGATAGACGCACTATCTTAAGACCACTTGCTCATGTATTTAAATGTATTATTAAATTATTTGAATAAGAGAGAATTACATGAGCATGAGAGACCACATGATGCCTCTCTGCCTTTTCTGCCAACTTATTTTTTGTGTGTTAATTTGTTGCACATATGGTTATATGGTTGTGTGATTCTTCTTCAAACCACTGAGGAAACTACCAAAAGGTTATCAAAATATGCTCTCACGTTTTGAAAAGGAAAAACTTGATACTCGTGAGGTGCCTTCTTTCACGAGACTTGAATTTTCCAAAAGGAGGCTCAATAGGTGCACACCATCTTGTGCAACTCAGACCACTTGTGAAACTTTGAAATTGGTTACCAAATCTACTCTTTGATTTTGAAATGGATCATTTCATAGTCCGTGAGGTGCCTTCTTTCATGTGATAGAAGTTTTCCAAAATGTGGCATAAGAGTGTCATGCCATCTCATGCGATTCATACCACTTAGGAAAATCCCAAATGGGTACTCATACATACTCCTAGATTTAAATGGATTATTTCACCAATAATGAGGTGCCTTTTCTTGTATGTTGTAAATTTCCCTAAAGGAGGACAAAGAACAATGTTTCATCTTGCATAATCCAAACCATTGGTGAGCCATCAAAATAGGCATCCAAATATGCTCCTAGATTTGAAATGGAGAATTTGGCTACATATGAGGTTCCTCCCTTTGCATGACATGAATTTATAAAATGAGGTTCAAGATTGACATGTCATCTCGTGCAATTCTTACCACTTGTAAAGATTTAAAGTGAGTATTCCTAGATGCTCTTAGATTTTGAAATGGATCTTTTGACATTTCATGAGGTGCATTCATTCATGTTACATGAATTTTCCAATGGGAAACTCAAGACGGTAATGTTATTGCATGCAATTCAAACCACTTGTGAAACTCCCAAATGTGTATCTAAACATGCTCTCAAGTTTTCAAATGGAGCATTTCACTACCTAGAATGAGACCCAATGTATTGCAATTCAAACACTACTACATATAGGACTAAATCACAATGACAAAGCTTGATGGTATGGCCCTTACTGTCTCAAAGGTGAAGAGAAATGTCATTTTTTAGTTTTGGTATCTGTGTTCATCGCAATTATGACACTATATTTGTCGTGAGTCGTAATTGTGATGTATGATTTCTAACACATCACCATTAAGATGACAAAAGCAGTTTGTTTCAAGTTAGACAGAATATATTTCAAGTCAAACTCATGATGAATTACATCTCTGGTTGCATTTTTGACAATCGATGGTTTTTGGCACCACAAGCTTAATGAAGAGCCAATGGGCAGAAATTATGTTCTCACTATATGCTTCTCAAAGCATAGGAATAATGGGTTTGGTCTTATCAATCATCAAAAAGGCATATCAATAAATCAATAATAATGTTGCAATAATGCTTAGATTCAGGTGGCCACCTTCTATCGATTTAATCATGTTTGTGTAGACATCTAGATAGAGAATGTCATGCTTCAAAGGGACCAAGACAGATTGGAATATGTTAGCTCCATTCTTAAAAGCGTTGTAATGTGTGAAACATTCAATCCTAGAGTAGAAGTGCAGGTTTCATGCGCGAACACAAGGGATAGTAACAAATTTCCTAGGGATAAGATCCTTTCCAAGATGGAACTCAATTTCTTTGATTATAGTTTTGTATGTACAACTCAAGTTGAAATTAATTGTTATTTAAATGGTCTTAATTCTGATCATGAGCCTCCCTCATCATTATATAGTGTACACTAGTGATTATGTAAATATATGGATTTTAGATGCAGAATCATCCTCTGTCAAATTAAAAGTATAATTTGTTTCAATTCAGTGAAGGAGAACGACAATGGTCGTGTGGAGGATGCATTTGGAAATATGATGTCATGAATCATAGGTGCCTTAGAGTTCTTCAATGAGTCCATCTGCAGGCATGTGGAGATTATTTTGATGGAGTCTTCAACTCAAAGTGACCTTTTGTCTCAAAGAATTGGCTTCCTATAGGTCAAACTGCACTATTTATAGTTAAACCATTAAATGATGAACTTTCAAATAGAGAATAGAGTGTCTACTAATGATTTTGAATGAGGTGGGGTTCTTGTCATGGAAAATGAGGATAGCATGGAGACGCAGGGAAATTCTATGCAAAATGAATAAGACAATTTTGCTACTGAAGAAGAAAAGGAAGTTGCTCCTCTGTAGGCGCTCGAGCCTGAAGAACTCAATAATGGCTAGGTCAACTAGAATATGGAAGAAATTTATATTCTTGATTAGTATTAGATTAATTATAATTTGATGTAAATATGCAGTGATATTAGGTGTTTTTTGGTGAATCTATGGTGAAAATAAATTTAGAATAGAATATAATAGCTCAACAGGTAAGAATCTTAATCCATTAGAGCAGTTTTGGATTATTACAGAAGAATTTTTGGCATATGATGTACAATTTTCTGGCCTTCAAACCAGAATTCTTTTATGAAATACATAAGTATTATTTCCTTTAAAACAAATTGTTTATGTTTGTTTAATTTTTACCAGTATTTTCTCGAATATTAAAGTGAAACTAAGATCTTCGCTACAATTGTCCCTAAAGGGGCAACCCAGTTGGTTAATCTAAGAAATGTGAAATTGAACTCGAAAGGCCCAGGTTCAAATAACCCCTATTGTGACCTTAGCTACAAGGATGAGCACATATTTTAGCCCCCTGGAGATTTACTGGTAGTAACATGTCAAACGGGCTACTGGGTTCCTCTTGGTTACAAAAAAAAGGATCTTTGCTGCAATTTCTTCATAATACATTTCTATGGTCATCATAAGCATCAATGAACAATGTAACAAATAACTCCCAAATCGTTCATTCAATCCAAAAAGAGCTTCCATGATAATTTTGTAAGGGCAAAGATAGAATATAGTTGCAATATAAAAAAAACATTATAATATTAGGTTTTTTTTTTCTCTAATCATATATACGTAGTTCCTATATACAAGTGAATGCAGTTGCAAAAGTTTTCATTCAAGGAAGGAAACAAGATGAGGACCTAAAATCGTAATGAATGTAGTCCTTTTTTACCTTGGCATTAGACATGAATCTCCTCTACATGAGTGTAAGTGAAGCTACATTGAATTAGTGTAAGTAACAAACTGAAATAATAATATTGTATGGTATAAAACACGTAACTACAGCCAAATCATTACTACATAGTAATCCAACCTAGTGGCAATCGATTAGGAAGGGATTACAAAAACATTACACATTTACAAGGATACATGGATACCCACCATGTCTGAAATTCAAATTCAATTTTGTTGCCAACAACAAACACACTACGCCCTTACCAACATTAATGTGGCTGTCAGAATTCCCATTTTTTCATTGCAACAGGAAAAAAGGCATAACGTATAAACCATGGCTATGATATCACATAAAAAAAAGTGTACAAAACCAAGATTATTTCATAAATAAATGTTAATATGAACCATACACTTAGTTGCATAACAAGCTAACAATGAAACAATAATACAAAAGGTAGACGCCAAGGTTAGAGCAGAGAAAACCCCTAATAGGGAAAAATGATTTATTTTCCAAATGTGTGAAAAACCATATAAAGGATTACATTTATAATGTGAGGACTAATGGTCACCTTAGTCCTCATATAGAGGAACCTGAACCACCAAAAGACAACTGCTATACAAGACACTCTCATAAATTTGGCACACCCACTTATCCTCACAACATGAAGTCCCTCTCTTTAACATTTCAGCAACTTCGTTATTTATAAGAGAAAATCTAAAAAATCCTAATCCATAAACTATTAGGCATTAAGCTTTTCAATAACTTGCAACAAACTTGCAAGAATTTATTGCACCTTTCTAGAATAAAACCTTAAGACCTGATATGTTTAGAGATTATTGTCTATGCATTCTTCTCTAAAGAGGATTAATTACCATAACTCATTTCCTCTTGAGAGCATATATACACCATGATCTCAAGACCATCATTATGCTCCCTTCCTAACAAGATGAAAAATATAGCTATATAGTAAATATCATTTTTTTTGCATATATCTCATTCACCAATTGTTGTAGAAGATATTCATTGGACAAATAAAACAATGAGTGGAAGGGAAAAATTAACCCACTAATCAGAATCACTGAGGAAAATATACACATAACAATAATATATGTAGTAATTGAGTGGCTCTTTAAAATTATTAAACATTTAGTCAATGGAGCATTAGTTTGTTGGTGCAGACAAGAGTATTATGTTGTTTACCAAAGTTGCAATCTTTGATGCAATCTTCCCCACAAACATAGCATGAGGTTGAAATGGATAGGGTTATCTGTAAGTCTCGATAATATTGAAAAAAATAGACATTCCTCAACATTAACACCAAACCAAAGTATGTTATTTGAATTGCATAATCTTAGGACATATTTTTCCTTTGATTATATATACATATTTTTTAAATTCCAACTCTTAGCCAAAATAAATAAAAAATAATTACTTCATAATGCTAGTGTGCAAGCCTTAGGTCCTAAAATTTTAACCATCGCTAATAATAGATGTGATATCCTTAACATTCCAACCATGTCTATTACCTAAGTTACCCAAAATAGGCGTAAAGATTTAATCTTACATCCTTGCATGTGTTCATTTACATATTAGTGGTTATGAACACATTATAGCTCTAATCATAAAAAATAAAAGAAGGAAATGATGAATGGTATTTAAATCAAATAATTTTTCACTCATTCAATTAGAACCACCAATAAATATATGAAGTTACTATTTCCATAAGGGGCATGTTTTCCTTAAAGATAATTAACATAGTCACCAAGATCTAGAGTTAATGCATTTGTAGAAGTATAACATACAATCAAGGAAATCAGGATGAATAACATCATTGGAAATTAAAGAATCAAATAAAATAACAAGTCCCAAGAGGCACAAATGTATAAAATAGAATTTAGAGGTTGCAGCAATTAAGACCTAAGGAAACAACAACTCTGACTTGAGGGAACAACATTTGTTGCTTGAGGGAACAATAATTATTACTTGAATGAACACAAGTTGTTACTTGAGGCAACAATAGTTGTTACTTGAGGGAAAAATAGTTGTTACTTGAGGGAACATCAATAGTAATTCTAGGTAATATGTTGTTCTTTGCACGTGCAATGGACTATGTTTGGGGTAGGATTTGCAATGAATCGTGTTTGTGGTCATACTTGCGACAACCCACAGTTTTCTTCACCTTGAGGTTAATCCAATCGTTTGTTTGATTGGTCATATTTGATTTGACTAGTCCTTTGTTTTCGTGATTGTGATGATAAATAAATAATAAATGTCTCACATGTAAGAGATGTTGTGACGTCTTTTCTATAACTACAATAATTATGTGAAAGGCTATAAGTTTTTTTTCATGCGAAAAACAAAATTTAATTGATATAATTGTTTTGTGGTTGCGCGTGGGAAGAATGCCAAATAACATTAAATGGGGATCAATTAATATGAAAGGGATCAATGATGGCAAACTCTATTGCCCTTTCAATTATTGCAGGTGAAAATGTTTGTGGAGAGCTTCATATGAAATAATTGATAGACATTGTAGGAAATATGGGCACATTGAAGGGGGGAACAAATATTATAGTATGGTAAGTTGTTATTTATATGAACCATTATATATATTTTCTTTATGTTAATCATATTTGTAAAAAAATTACGGTTATAATATTTTTTATAAAGATTAATTATTTCACATGATTGTTTGAAATATTTATAAAGTCAAGGCGCCCCCCTAGGTACTGCAACTTGAATTTTACACTAAGTATTAATTATAGAAATGATGTTCTACAAGTTGAAGAAGATGGAGTGAAAATTTAAGTAGCTTAAGATAATGATCTTATTCAAGAATATGACATTAATAACATAAGTGATCCAAGACATGCTTGGACAAAATGATAATTGTGATGATGAACATGTGCTAGAGAAGGCATTGACATGAATTTATGAGGGTTCAAGAGAAAATATTCTCTCTGCTACATTCTTGTTGGTTAACTTAAAGGTTTTGAATTTTTTTTCAAACACTTGTATGACAAAGATCCTAAGGTATAATGTAATATGTTTCATCACATGAAAGGTTGATTTTTTCCCCTTTTTTTAAGTGTTAATGCTATAGGATAAAATGCACGGTGTATGGAGAATGGAGATACCCTCAAAGGTCTTCCTAGGACCGTTAGTAGACTGTAAGATTATATGTATCTATCACAAAGCTACATGCATGTCCATATAAAATAACTAACTATCAAAGTAAAACATATTCATTACCTCAAGCCTCCGTGCAGATTTGCTGGAGAGCACAATGCAGCTAGGTGGAAGTCCCCTGAGCTGGCTGCAGATCAAGTCCTCCACATAGAAGAGACAAGCATAATCACAACATACAACCTTGATAATTAATACATGAATATATAAAAGACATCTAGTTACACATAACTATGCTACTCATGCTAAAAGGTATTGGACAAACAAATAAATGAATGATAGTACCAACACCACAGAGTAGATAATACAACTGCAATTCTATATTAATGTCAGAAGGGTGATTACAACCATCTGTTGCATCAACCTTCCCTTACCCCTCTGTCTCCTCTCTCTCTCCCTTCTTACCAACTTCTTACGCTTATATTTGAGACTATGCTCGAAAATCAAGTAAGCTATCCTTTCAAATGATTTGACCTCTATCACAATATCCCTAACTCTACTTATGTAGCATTCAAGTTAGGGTTTCCAAGTTCCTCCATGAGTTTCTTTAGGTAAAGCAATGATGTTGCCATGATTTTGAGTTCTATCCCATTTGTCTCCTTCATTATGACTAGAAATCCCTCAAATAGGTCAAACTCTAGATGTTTCCTTGCTTTTCTGAGTAGATATAGGAGGGAATATAGAGACATATTTATGAGTCATTTCACTCCTTTGACCTCTAGATTCTCATTAGGATCCACTAATGTTGTTCCCGAACCAACAAGTAGAGTTAGTAGCATCACTAACACTCCCTTAGGCTTACAAAGAAGATTTATAAAGCATGTTGTCAGTGTATAGACAACGTTAGTGTGGAAACAAGGCATGTGATTTTGGCTATTGCTTCAACCATCACGTCTTTCTCCTCTGAGTTGATGAGGAGGTCATTTTGCTATATAACAGATTCACCCTAAGTGTGAGATCAGAGGCTGCGACGATGGCCAAAATACTTTACTTAACCGTAATTTTTCCTTCTTTGAAAAAGAGAGAGAGAGGATCGGAGCTTCAAGTGGCACGGGAAACCTGACACAACAAATATATATATAACATCTAAAATCATGTCTTGAGTCAGGCATTCCCATGATCAGTAGCTATTTGAGAGTGATTTTCTCATAAAAGAGATATGATGATGCTAGCTACCCATAAGCACAATGCGGATCCAGTGTCATAATAGGATCATTCTGATGAGTTGTCTACAAAAAACAATATACGCAACTTAGGAGAGGAAACAAGGTTGAGTGATGCAAGCCTCTACCCAAGGTCTTGCTTTCCGCTTCACTGAATAGCATAGATCGATGCATGTGAATATATGCGTTATGTCGAACATGCATGAAATCATCTGATTACCAGTCAATAATGGACACCGTTAATAGACGTGAGGAAGGCCACCAATAATGGTGATGGTCTCCAAGATGCACAATAGAATCTAGTGAATGTGAAAGATGTTTTTGTCGTCGAACACTCGTAAAATCGCTTAACCAAGAGCCAATAATGAGAACCCCTGATCAATCACAAGGTGACTTGCCACTAATGTCTGCAAGTACCAAGGCACTGAATGTGTTTTTGGGTTGTCTTCCTAGATAGATTGTTGAAGTCGATAGGAATATACTTGTTGAAAGGTAGGCAATAATGTGTCCTACATTAATCGACATGAAATGGGACAAGAATGATTTGTTTTTTGAGGAATATTTGAGCATTGGGTTGATGGAAGAAACAAAAGGTTAACCCTTGAACAATAGAAGGCACGCCAATGGTTTTAACCATGCAGCACTAGACTCATGAAAACCAAAGAGTGTTAGGATACAGAGATTTAAGAACATCGGGGTATTTAGGCTAAACTCATAGGATGGTAAGATTCATATTGAGAGGCCATCACAAGGAAGGTTTATCTGAGGGAGTGCCATGTTCAAGGGAACGACTGCTGCCAAACCACGCTTAGTACTGAATACAGTTGTATTGCCTACTTTCCTCGTCTGATTAGTTTAATGAGTCCAGACAGGTAAACTCGTCGATCTTTTCATATTTTAAGAGTCTCAAAAGGACTGCAAAAGGAGCAACTCTATGACATATCTGATTAGTTTAATGAGTCCAGATATGCAAACTTGTCGATCTTTTCATGTTTTTAAGAGTCTGAAAAGGATCGTAAAAAGAGCGACTCTATACCTTGTCTGTGTAATTTCATGAGTCTAGACTAGACAACTCAGTGGCCTTTTCATATTTAGAGAGTATGAAAAGATCGTAAAGAATGATTCAAGGGTGGTCCCTTTTTCATATTTGTTAACCGAGTGCAACAAAAGTTTAATAGTATACTCGGATCAATTACTTTTCCATGAGTTAATATATTGAGTCTGAGTAAAGAGAAACATATGCTCAATAGATGTTGACCTCATTTTGTTACGAGTACGAGGAGATGGACTAAAATCGATTTTCGTCGTGAATTTTTAATGAGTCACATGATGACAAACTCAATACCTTCATCAAATTTTAACGAGTCAAATGAAGAAAACTCAAGGTATCTTTTTCAATTTAGTGAGCAAGGAAAAAGAGGTAAAAAAACTGCTCATTCCTTCTCCGTATATTTAACGAGCCCAAAGAAGGGAAAGACTCAGGGATTTCGATTTTAAGAGCAAGAAATGGTCCCAAAAAAGCAAGTGCTCTAGTTGTTGTCATAGATTTTTAACGAGCTCGGTGACAAAAACTCAGGATTTTTCAGTTTAACGAGCAAGAAAAGTACTTAAAAGAATGCTCGAGTTATATTTATAAGTTTTTAATGAGCCTAAAGAAAAAAATTGGGATTTTTTTTTCTTCAGTTTTATGAGCGAGAAAAAAGCACCTAAAAAGAATTCTCTAATGATCTTTTTCAGCGTAATGAGCTAGAAAATGAGCAAAAAAGAGTTGTTCGAACCGTCGTCGTATGTGTGTAACGAGTCCAATGATGACAAAATCGAGGATTTTTCAGTTTTTAAAGTGAGAAAATATCCCATAAAAGAAAGCATTCATTGCGAATTGTATGCAATTCTTCACTACTTTTCATTCCTAAAAGTACTTTCATCAAAAAGTGGAAAAAGTATTAAAAAACAACAATTCCTATCCATATGGGTTCATGCATGATAAAAAATCATGGTGAATGGACTACTTCCTCTTTGATGATTTCAAAAATCATGTCTCCAAAAATAAATATAAGGAAGTTTTTTGAGCTTTCACATTCACCATTTTCACTATTTGAGAATTGTGAGAGCGTTTTGGAGCCAAAGAGGAGCAGATTTTCCATGGACCATTGCAGGAGACCTAGGAAATCATTCGACATGCCGTCAGTCCCAGGTAGAGGCCAAAAATTTTCTCTATGCATTTCTAACCTTTCTTATCAGTTTTTGGGTTGGATTCATGCAAATTTGAGGAGCCCTAAAGCAGTGTTTACGCACTAACGCCCTTTGGCTAGCCTGTAGGGAGTGTTAAACGCCCTATACAACCTGCTGGAGGGTGTTAATCCTCCCTGTATACCACTAGGGGGAGCGTTAGATCTTGAGGGTGCAGTTTAAAACCTCATGCAGTGATTCTTGAAGTTGTATTGCCCCATTTTGACTGATTTTTGGGTTATTTTGCATAGGTTTCAGGCCATAATTACTAGCCTATGGAGAGAATGGGCCCATGAAAGCCAAGAATTGTTGATGTGAAATGATCCAACATGCATACTTACATTGTGCCAATGTGATTTCCTAAAGTATGAAAAGTTGGAGTTGATGAAAGGGCAAGAGGATTTAATGAGGTGGATTATCCAGCACTGGGATGAACATGAGCAGGTGTTCAGGATTGTAGATCATGAGTTGGCTATTGATCGTGATAACATATAGTTTTTAAATAGTTTGTTTTTTCGTGGGGCACAAGCAAACCTCACCGGGGGTAGGTCTGATCCACGATCCACCCTAGAGTTGGTGCAATCCTACTGCATCCCTAAGAGTGAACTTGTCAACAATAGAGTCCCCATAGAGAGGATTAGATCCAGTTCTATGAGGGACATTTTATGGTTGATTATGCAATTGGTGGGGTCAAAGAGTCCCCACATTGTGACAAAGGCCCAACTATTGCTTGTAGTTGACTGTGTCCAACCGTAGATGTTCAACTAGTATGAAGCAGTGCTTCGCCAATTGAAGGCAGAGTTAACTGCATGCAAGACTCGAACCCAACAAAGTTTTGGGTATGGTACTCTCATAGTCTCATTCATTCTTGAGAGGTTACCTGTTATGTGTCAAAGGATGAGCTTAGGTCCCTTTGATTCGAGGAAGCCGTGATAAGGGTGATGGTCATCACTCGATCCTCGTATAGGAGGAGGACTGATCCGAAATTTCCTCAAGGAAGATTTATTCCACTGGCTTCATGGCTAGATCATGATGATTGACGACTATGCTTATGAGGGCATGGACTTCACTGACGACCCTGACTTGATGCTGCCACTCGGGACCAACTAGGGTCCTCAAGGTGAGAATGATTTTTGAGAGTACTTCAAGTAATTCTTAGCTTTTGAATGTTTATGTGATGTTTTTATGGGTGAACAGGTACTGACATGAAGCTTTATGATTAACACATATGTGGCGCCATTATGACCTACAAGTGAACCCCGCCATATGAGATGAGGCCAACTACCTGCTGGGGGGCTGATGCCAATGGTCTTCGTGAGGTTCTAAGGAACCTAGAAGGCTTGAGCATGGGTGTGCCCCCCCTTCCTATGAGGGAGATTCCCACTCATATGCAGTGACACACAGTTGGTGCACCTGAGCAGTTTCTTGTTCCTCTTCAGAGGATAGCTAGAGCGGTTTTAGCATTTCAAGGGCAGTAGGCTCTTTTTAGTAGGTATTTTTCCATAGCCAATGGGTGTTTGTAGCTAGGCTTAGTAGCCATTTTGTACTTAAAACATCCAAGTTTTGGAGTATTTCGATGTAAAAGATTGGATTATATATATATTATATATATATATAATATATATATATATATATATATATATATATATATATATATATTATATATATATATATATATATATATATATATATATATTATAATAGATATTATATATATATATATATACATACATTTTGGTATTATGATGGCGTAAATGTTTTTGTAAAATATTTAACTCTGTAAATTTTTACTTTTCATGCATGCTTCTATAGTGAATAAGACATATGCCAATATAACACATAGTTTGCTAATGAATCAGCAACTATATTAAATTCTATAGGAATGTGTTCATATGTCATAACTTCAAATTGATGTTCCAAGAGTCGTACCCTTAAATAATGATGTAACAAGTTTGGATTATGAATGTGATAACAATTTCTCAACTGCATAACAACTATCTGAGAGTCTAACCTGACCACCAGATTGGAGATGTCCCTTGATGGCGTTTCAATGAGAAGTGAAATTACGGAAATGTACTCAGTAATATTGTTGGTGGTGGTACCAAGGAAGACTTCTCCGGAACAAAAGAGTTCTGACTCAGGTGTGTAGATGACCTAAGCAGCTGATGCAATGTTCCATGCATGACGTCTGGCACCATTCGCGTATCCTACGTATGCTAAGGGTAATGACGACATCTACATTGCGAGAAGGATGTATGAGAAAAATACTCCAATAAATACCAAAATAATCCAATCACACCAAAAACGGAAGAAAAACTTATAAATACATAAAATTACAAAGCACATGCCCAGTGCACTACTAGGCATAATATTTTTCAGATAGAGCCCATTTCTGAACTTAGCGAGTGGGACTCCTTCCCAGTCCTGAAGTTAATATGCCCCTTTTGAGAGGGCTTTCTTGACGACATAGGGACCTAGCCATAAGGGTTGAAGCGTTCATGCCCCCAAGAGGTCATGTTTTTGATCATAGAGCAAAACAATATCTCCCTCTTGGTAAGAACGAGGCTTGACATTTTTGTCATACTGGGCTTTTACCTGGCGCTTGTGGGCCTTGATTTCCAATTTGACATCTCGATGGGTTTCATCCAATTGATTGAGGTATAACAGGTGCTCTTCTTTGGCAGTGATGTCGGGTAGGAGTTCAACGACTATTTTTAGGGAAGGGATTTGACACTCTATTCTAAAACTGCTTCCAGGCCTTAAGCTAGTTGAAAAGGTGTAAAACCCATGGTAGCCTTTACTAAAGTTCAATATGCCCATAGTGCTAAATATAACATTCAATTCCAGTTGGTTTTATAATTTCCTACCAACCTACGGATCATGTTCTTTAAGATGCCATTGATCACCTCTACTTGACCATTAGCGTGGGGGTAGTAGGAGGATGATTGATCTTGACAAAAACCTCAACGATGTTAAGTCAGACATCATGTGATCATGGAAATGAGACCCATGGTCTGTAACGATCATGCGGGGTACACCGAAGCGATAGATAACCTGATTAAATAGGAATAACGTCGCGGTTTCCCCATCAACCTGGTAGGTGGGAAGGGCTTCAACCCATTTCATGAAATAGTCCACATCTACAATGATATAGTTGTGTCCAGTAGAGGAAACAAGATTGCAAGTTATGAAGTCTATCTTCAATTTTGGAAAGGGGCCGATGGAGATAATCAGGTGTAGTAGGGCCAAAGAAGCGCGAATTTTCTTTGTGAACACTTGACAACGATGGCATTTCCAGATGGCCTTGACACAATCTTTGAACAAGTTCGACCAGTAATAACCTGCGCGCAAGATTTTTTGTGTAGTAGATATGCCAGAAAGATGACCGCCACATGCCCCAGCATGGCAATCATTTAAAACATATTCCATCTCTTCATGAGTGAGGCAACATCAAAGAATTGTATTTGCATCACGACGATATAACGGATCGTTAATCACTATATAGTGTCACGCTTGGTGGTGGATGCGATGATGGTCACCTGACGATAGTTTGGGGCAGAACCGTTGTGCTTGGAGGTAGACAAGAATGTCATCATACCAAGGTTCAATAGTATCGATAAGATAGAAAGATTCATCCAGAAGAGGATTGTGCGCTATCTCATTAGGATCAACAATGGGAAGGTCCAACAAAAGTTCGATGAATACTAAAGAGTTCTTCGCCTTGGTAGCAGTGAAAACTAAATCAAATTGTTGGAGGATCATGATCCATTTCAAATATTTTCCTCCAATTACTTGACAAGACAAAATGTGTCTCATGGGATTCTCCAAGGTGACTATAGTAGTCTGTCATAGTAGTATGTAGTGTTGGAATCTATTGATAGAAAATACGATTGCCAATGACAACTTTCCACATGCGAATATCTGATTTTGGGCCTAGCCAGGCCTTTTGACAGATAATAGATCACATGTTCACTCCAGTCATCATGATTTTGAACCAAGACCATTTCGAGAGAGGATGGCGAGGCTGCCAGGTATAGAAGAAAGTCGCGGCCATAGTTGGGAGTGCTAAGGAGTGGGGATGATATAAGCACCTTTTTCAAGGCATCAAATGATCGTTGAGCTTGGTCATCCCACATAGATGAATCCTTCTTAAGTAGGCACATAAAGCCTTTCGTCAACTCAACATAGTTTATGATGATCTGTCATAAAAATTTTGTTTTCCCTTGCAAACGTTCGAGCTGCAGAACAGATTGTGGTTCGAGCAATTGAGTAATTACATTTATCTTATCACGATCAACCCTAATCCTGTACTTGGATACAATGAATCCACGTAAGCGTCCAGACTTGACAAAGAAAATTCATTTATGTGGATTCAGACATATGTTATAAAACCAACACCTAAGAAAGATGGCTCTTAAATGGTTTAGGTGATGCGTTCATTGCTTGGAATGGGCTGGAAGGTCATATAAGTAAGCTTGAATGATATGCCTCATATCGTGAAATGTGTAGTCCATGGCTCTTTGAAAAGTTGCTCCAGCATTCTTTAAATCGAATGGGAGTTTTTGATAGGAAAAGATGCCCCATGGGCAAACGAAGGCAATTTTGTGCTGGTCTTTGGGTTTTATAGAAATCTGGTTGTAACTTGAGAATCCATCCATAAATGAAAATGATTCACAACTAGCGCAGTCATCGATGATTTGATCGATGAATGGTGTCAGATAATTATCCTTGGGACATGCGGTGTTCAAGTCTCGATAGTCAACACATACGCGGATGGTTACTTGTTTATTATTGACTGGAACCATATTAGAAACCCATTCCGTTAAAGGAACAGGATAGACGAAACCAACATGTAACAAATTTTCCACCTCATTTTTTATGGTTGTCGTTTTGCAAGGATGGATCAGTTGAAGCCTTTGACAGACAAGTTTAGCATTTTCGTAAAGCTTGATCTCATGCTCAAGAATAGATGGGTCTATGCCAGGAATTTCCCCGTAAGACTAGGCAAATACATCACGAATTCTTTAAAAAGGAAGGTGAAGCTTGCAATTTCCTTAGGATTGCAATCTGCTCCAATCTAGATGTTTTCCAAGGTTCCCGTTGTGATAGAAATATCAATGAGAAATGTCTTTGAAATATTGCCCATGTTTCCTTCTACATCCAAATTTTGGATAGTCATATAGGGTGAGGAAACAATGTCTGGTATGTTAAGTGATAAGATTTGAAGGGGCATCATGTCCAAATCAGATATCAAAACACGATGGTGCAAATCCTCCCAAGGTCTCTCTTCTAAACTCATGATTTCTCTAATAGATTCATCTGTAGGTAGGACTTGATTGAGTGGATCGAAAGGAGCAGTTATGGGAGGGGCAGAGGTACCGTTGGCCATAACCAAAGTGACTGGAAATTCATATGTAGATTGAATGGCTTGGTAGGCTAATTTAGCTAGTGACGGTAGGATCCATGGATCGATCTATTCATGAGGAATGGATGAAAGAATATTGACCATCTATGAAACCATGGGCGGTTGAAGAGGGAAACAACCCATCAGGGAAGAAGCCTTCAATAGAGCGGTGTTGATACTGACGTAAGAGTCAGGTACACCACCTACTAGGGGTACAAAGCCGCTTGGTAACGGGGAATAATTAGGGGTGGAAAAGGACAACTGGTCCACTGTGACTACCTTTACATCTAATGGAAATAGGATGATGCGAAAGACAATAGACACAATGGTCATCATGGCATATGCCCAACTATGACCTAGCAAGAGATTATAGTCAAGATTTTTATCTATGACTTCTATGTCCACCGTTACTATTTTCCCATACAAGGTGATGGGGTAGCTAGCTAGGTAACCTTTTGGGATGAAAGTGTGGCCATCGAAACCTTTAAGGGAATTCAATAGTGGGGATAGGGTTGGAGAACCCAAAGCGAGCCAGCATAAAGTTGACATGACGCAGGTAGAAGCATGTTTGTCGAAAGGGGAGGTTTACATTTTTCCATGTTGAAAATTGCGAGCATGGAATCCTGTGGATCGATACCACCAAAAGCCAAAAACAAATCTTTCCTTTGTGTTGGACATGTTTGTAATACTTCGAGCACCAACATAGCCGACAACGCTTGTGCCAAGTCTTCTACAATTCTGTAGTTTTGGGAAGCACACGCATATGTATTGTGCGTTGTGCGTTGAAGTGCCCCTTTATGGGGGCAAATCACATGGTCAGCAACCACCCTTTTGATATGAAAATCATTGGGTGGCAATGGGTTTTGACTTGAGGAAGGTTCCTCTGCATGAGTGATCGGAGCTCCATAGGATTTGGCTCTTGTTCGTAGATCTACCATTTCAAAGGTGTAAATGGTAGAGGGTCCTTCACCAGCTGAAGGATGTTGCGAACCACCGTTGCCCCCTTGTGGGCGTTGGGGTCAGTTTGCAATGAGGTGTTTCTACTGATGAGTGGGGAAAATATTATTAAGGACAATGGGGGTCCTACCAGTATCCTTTTTAGCAATGAAATTTGTGCATTCTTGAAGATGCGAGCAGTGATAGGCCATGTGGTCTTTAACACAGATTTTGCAAGGGAATCTAGCGAGTTTATCCTTTCCATCGTCAGGAGGTGTAGCAGCCTTTTGCTTTGGGTTTTGTTGCTTTGTTGGCTGCTCCTCAAAAGGAGAGGTCTTTTTATTATTCTTCTTGTTCTTACCACCAGGATTTCTCGTAGACCGCACAGAGTTTATCACGGTGGTAGGAAGAGCAGTCGATTTGGTAGAGGGGTCCACTGACATCTAGCCAATGTGACCATTGAGTTTTTTTACAATAGCCTCGGAGGTTGCGATGATAATCTCATTGGTGTGCGCTCCATGGTGCTGAGTAGTGGAAGCATTGGAGTTGCAAGGAGAATTGGGGATTATGTCGTAAAGAGTGCCAAACTGCAAATATATCAGATCTAAGTGTTGGGCACAACATATGGATTGGTCTTCTATGACCACACCACCTCAGGCGGCATCCTTAGCGATTTGGGGGAGTAGGGACTTGCAAAGCCAATCTGCTAAGAGATAGTCTGAGAGGGGAGCTTTGACTAACCTCTAACTACGTCTCCATTCATGTATATGATCAGAGATGTGGGTGGCGGTATCTTGACGCAATGAAGTGAGGGATTCCATCCCAGTCTCATAGCGGATGGGTAGCTGGAAGTGATTTAAGAATTCCATCGCTAGAGTGTCAAAGGTATTGACTGACATGCATGGTAACTCGATGTACCACTTGGTTGTGTTGCCAGTAAGGGTGCAGGTGAAAAGACGTAACCGTATACTATCATCAACCATGGAGTTAGAAACACACCAAAGTTGATAGGTGGTGATATGGGTTCCCAGATCCTCCCCTTGTTTTCCTTTGAACTTGGGGATTTGTTGGTATTTTATGCGGGATTGGTAGCCAGAGTAAGTTATAATACATGGGGTCATTTGTAAGTTTGTACATGTTGGGGATATCCAACATTGCCAAGAAAGGCAAAGTTTGTGATACCCCCGACTCAGACTAAGGCGATGAAATATGACTTGAGGATCCTTGTGGTCCTCCCATCGTTTGATTCCCAATACTATACATAGGTTGCATGGTGTATTAGTTTCCGTGGGGTATGGAATTGTAATGTGGATTTCCATGAGGATTGTGATGCTGGGGTATAGAATTTCCCCTAGGATAAGTAGTGCCCACTTGACTCATTTGAGGTTGTGAGTAGGGTGCCCCCATGGATTGGTTGGGACCTCCTTGAGGATGCCCGCCCACCATAGAACTAACCATATGTCCTTGACTGGCATAAGGAGTGCTCATGTCAACCAGTGACTAACCGTGCATGCCTATAACAGAAGGGGAACTGTTACGTTCCCGACTGGTATATGCATATTGGGAGTGCCCTCAGATACTTGAATTTGTGGGTTAGAACTATATAATGGATGCCAACCATATTGTTGGTTGAAGGGACCCGTGTTAACTATGCTATACTGAGTGTTATAAGGAGTGTTATATGTAGCACTTGTCGAAGATATAGAGTTTGACACTAAAGGGGTGGAACCCAGCATAGGCTAGGTTCCACTCATGGATGGTGTCATATGAGGGTTTGTACCTGGGATAACTGGGATAGCAGGGTTCGCAATCAATGGTGTGGTAATGACTGTTGATTGGGGAAGTGGTGGGGGACCAAAAGTGTCCAAAAAGTTCCACGACCCATTAGTCATCGACGGGATGGGTGGAAATGATCCAACTGAAGAAAAAGGGGGTATAGGTGCATGCGAACCAAGACTGGGTCCAACGGATTCATGATCAAATGGTTATAGGGAGGAAGAAATCCTGCAATAAAAAAGTCCTTCGGTAATATTGAATTTTCGGTTGTCCAAATTGATTGAGATCTCAGAGAATGATTTCCCAAAGATGGGGAATCTAGTTCACTAGAGCTCAGCGGATCCTCCACAATGAGTGGAGGAAGTCCTAATAATCATTTAGATTGACGACGAGTGCTGGATGTAGCCACGGTGGCAGATAATTTTTATCATGATGTTTATTAAAGTCTCAATGATAACACTCGGGCACCTAAAAAATAAAAAATACACTAAGTGAATCAATCAACAAACAGAGGGAAATGACACTGTCTGATAAGCACCAATCACTAGAGATGAAACCTAGTATCACAATGAATGACAAATATGGCTGACCAAATGTATAGTTACGGTTACTTTAGAGCTTCACCCGAACCTCATATTGAGGGGCCATGTACTCTAGTGAAGATGAGCACCCTCCCAAAAACTGAAGACAGAGTAGGCCTATATGTATTAGGTACCACAACAGCCTACCCCAGTCACCTTGTGTAAGTCCCTAAAAGTATGGCCACTAAGGATATCTCAGATCACAGACACTACCGAGGGAGACATAGTCGTAGAAAGTATGGTGTGTGGGCAAGATACCTGAGTCCCTAACTCAACTCTGAAATCCCTAAAGGGATATCCAATACACAGAATACCCAAAGGCGTTTTAAGCGAAGGTGGGCTACCTTCACTTACAATTCAATGTTATCTCATATTTAGTTTCACTTTTACTAGAGTGGTCCTGGTAGTATGAGTGCAAAAGGAATTTTCTCTCTTTTAATGACACTAGCTTTGGTTTCTAATCTTGGGCAGATTACTCACACTACCTATCCCAAGATCCTAGCCTAAACCAATGTTTGTTTGCTCTATAAAGAGTTACTAATTTATTTTAGGTGGATTTTATGTGTACTTTTTTGGTGTCTTCGGTAGGGGTGTTGACATATGATATTTGGTGGGACTTTGAATCAAAATCATGCAAAAGACAATGCTTGAAAATATTCAACTCGATGAAATAAGTTGTATTCTACAAGGGAGAGTCTTTCATACATTCATATTTGTTCCATGCATCCTAGTCATTATAACACTAGCATAACCGACAGAAAATTTTCAATGCTTTCTAACAACTTGTTTGAAACCAAATACAATAGATTTTAACTAGCTAAGCAGAATAATGAATAAAAAAAATTGATTTTTCCTTTACAAAAACTTTTAAGAAAGAAAAAAAACTATTTCCTAAAAAAAATTCTTTTAAGACATAGATCTTGCTAACAAAATATAGTTTCAGATCCTTTATCAGTCCATGAGCAGGTTTCCCATCCCTTTTGAGGTTACAGGCACAGTTGCATGTCAAAATTTGGGTGACTAACACTCTGTGCCAGAGGCCACAGAGAGTTATTGGAGGTACTAACGCGTTGTTTTTGGAGACACTGAGCTTTATAAAGCTTTGTTTACTATGCTAACCTACATTAGTTTGGGAAAAGAGTTCAAAATAGGGCTTTAGGGATCAGATCCAGGGCTGAATATATGAGGGAAGAATGTTGCAAGGTCTTGATGGGCCAGAAAAGTAATGCAAAAGTATAGGAAGGTCTAGAAGGAGGAGGAAATTAAGAAATTTTCAGGTGGACCGGGAACTAATGTATAATCCCTAGTGGAGTTGCCAATTCTACTATAGTATAAAATGCATGGTGTATGGAGAATGGAGATACCCTCAAAGGTCTTCTCGAGACCTTTGGCAGACTGTAAGAGTATCTGCAGCTGTCACAAAGCTACATTCATGTCCATGTACAATAACTAACTACCAAACTAAAACATATTCATTACCTCAAGACTCCGTGTAGATTTGTTGGAGAGCACAATGCAGCTAGGTGGAAGTCCTCTGAGCCGGCTGCAGATCAAGTCTTGCACATAGAAGAGACAAACATAATCACAAGATACATCCTTGATAATTAATACATGAATATATAAAAGACATATAGTTACACATAACTAACCTACTCAAGCTAAAAGGTATTAGACAAACAAATAAATGAATGATAGTACCAAGACCACAGAGTAGACAGTACAACTACAATTCTATATTAATGTCGGAAGAGTGATTACAACCATTTGTTGCATCAACCTTCCCTTACCCCTCTAGCTCCTCTCTCTCTCTCCCTTCTTACCAACTTCTTATGCTTAGATTTGAGACTATGCTCCACAATCAAGTAAGCTATCCTTTCAAATGATCTGACCTCTATCACAATAGCCCTAGGCCTGCTTATGTAGCATTTGAGTTAGGGTTTGCAAGTTCCTCCATGAGTTTCTTTAGGTAAAAGCAATGATGTTTCCATGCTTTTGAGTTCTTTCCCATTTGTCTCCTTCATTAGGATTAGAAATCCCTCAAATATGTCAAACTCTAGATGTTTCCTTACATTTCTGAGTAGATATAGGAGGGAATATAGAGATATATTTATGAGTCAATTCGCTCCTTTGACCTCTAAATTCTCATCAGGATCCACTGATGCTGTCCTTGAAGGAACAAGTAGAGTTAGTAGGGTTACTAACGCTGCCTTAGGCTTACAAAGAAGCTTTGTAAAGCATGTTGTCAGTGTATAGACAGTGTTAGTGTGGAAACAAGGCCCGTGATTTTGGCTATTGCTTTAGTCATCATGTCTTTCTCCTCTCAGCTGATGAGGAGGTCATTTTGTTGTATAACAGTTAATTAATGTGTAAAATAAG
Source organism: Pinus taeda (assembly GCA_000404065.3). NCBI lineage: Eukaryota > Viridiplantae > Streptophyta > Pinopsida > Pinales > Pinaceae > Pinus > Pinus taeda. The sequence continues at coordinate 322,888 of APFE031558672.1, forward strand.
AATGCAATATTTGTTATTAATATTGTTTACACTAACTAGTGATTTTTTATGTTGTACTAGATTGTTAGGAAAATTTATGTTATCAATACCAAATGCGTTACCTCACACATATCGATATTTATGTGTTGTTATGAAAGAAACTGGAAAGAAGTTTCAAGCTATAAATGCATGTCCTAATGATCATATTAGATATTATGGACAATATGCATCGAAAACAAATTGCCTAAAATGTAGCAGCAGGAGATATCGAACTAATAAAATAGCAAAACAGTGTGTCTCAAAAGGTTCTTTGTCATATTCTCGTAATTCCATATTTGCAGTGATATTTAGTGTGAAAGCATAGAAAAGATTATTGATTTACATGCAAGGGTGAGAAGTGAAAATTATTTTATTCAAACACTTGTAGATAGTTATGCATTTATGGAAATTGAGAAAAAATGACCACATTTTAAACATGAATCTTGTAGTGTTAGGCTTTCATTTGCAGTTGGTGGTGTTAATCCATTTGGATAGCTCAGGTCTATTTACTGAGTGTGGCCAATTTTATTTATCAAAAATAACCTTCTTGCTTGGATGTCAATAAAGAGGGAGCCCATTATGTTGACAATGATTGTTCTAGGCATTTGTTTACATTGGTTTTTTTTAATATTAATGTAACATTTTCATTTGTCTTGCTTGTTTCAAAATATGTTATTTTTATTTATTACTTATATGTATATATCATAATAGTAATTATCATGTGTAATTTCAAACAATTAGGTAAGTACCAAATTAAATATATGAATTTATATATCGAGCCTCTTATTGACGAGTTAATGAAGTTATGGGTCAGTATCACTATGTATGACATCCATAAACCAATAGGGGAAAGGAAATTTTTATTCCATGGAATACTTGCATGGTCAATTCATGATGCCTCGGGAATAACACATTTTTGTGGTATGTAACATTCCATTACACTTTAATAGTATGTAATTATTTCAATTATATCATATCCTGCATGTATTTTAAATAATTCCTAATTCATTTATAAATGAAATTAATCCATCTCTTACAAGTCTTCAAACTAAGGGTAAGATTTCATGTATAGTTTGTGGTCCTAAGATGAAATATCATTGTTCAACAAGTTTAGGAAAGGAGGTGTTTGGTGAGTATAGGAACTTCCTCTCTACGAACCATACATATCATGCTACTGAAAATCATCTTTTCAATGGGAAATAAGAGATTGGATTAAAACCACGAAGAATGATACCTCAACTATGGAAGTTGGAATATAATAGAAATTGTCGACATGAAGGACATGGGCCTCCATGAGGAATGAAAAATTATCCCACTCAATTCATGAGTTTGTCCTTCTATGAGCACCTAATAATAACCCATTTGTTTGATATAATTCATATTGGGAAGAATGTGATAGAAACATTATGGTGGATCATAGATGGTAGGAAGGATAAAGAAAAATCTATAAAATTTGTAATGACATTGTGGAAGCTAACCATGAAATGAAGAGTGGGATACGATCAAATAGCAATGGAAATTGAAACAAATTTCCATGGTTATTAACATAGAACCAAATTGACAATCTAAAAGAGTTCATTCGAAGAATTAAATTTCCCACGAGATTTTATTAAAACATAAATAATATTTTAATAAAAAAAGGTGAATATGATGGGGTAAAAACACACGATTGACATACTTCATTAAGGTAATTATTTTGGTATATATATTTATATATCAGTACATATACATATTTATGGTTTATTTTTTCTACTTTGGATTAAACAAATAACAATTCATTTTTATTTTTACAGTATGTTCTACCTCTATTTCCCCTAGACGACTTCAACAACAATGGCAAACAAGCTATATATGTTCTTAGAAAATACATGAGGTAAGTAATGATTTATATGATGATGTGTTTTTTTAGTTACTTGTTGATAAACTTAATGTCATAATGTCTTTTGCTTGTAATGTAATATATTATGTTTTGTTGAAACATGTACTTATTTTCTTGCATCATTTGTAGATGGTTGTCATTGAAATAAATGCATAAAGATGATATAAAGAATTAGCAGAGAGAAATTCCTTGGCTATGTGTGAAATGAAAAAGTGTCTACCTTTGGCATTTTTAAATGCACAAGAACACTACTTCATACACTAAGTTGAGGAGATTGAATTGTTTGGACCTGTGCACACAAGATCAATGTGGATGGTGGAGAGGCACTTGAAATCATTTAAGACTTTGGTTAGACAAAGAGCATCTCCTAAGGGTTCTATGGTGGAGGGATATATGGCATATCAATCCATGGTGTGAACTACTCATTATATTTCTATATTAGTAGAAAGTATGCATGTGGGTTGTTGGCATTATGTTTTTGGTATGGTTATATGTTACAGATGTTGTACTTGATGGCAACACCCATCCCACTCATGGAATGGCTCTCAATATGATGAGAATTAAGAAGTACGCAGGAGAACAGTTCAGAAGATGTGTACCCGCAGGTATGCCGTGCAGGGACCGCGTCCAGACACGCAGGTTACCCATTCATGAGGTGCGTACCCCCAGTGCACACACTTCAAGGCAGTAAAGCGCGCACACGTGGGGTTTCTTATGTTTAACCCTTGGTATTTAGTTGACGATATTGTGTTATTATGGTTTTGGCCCGTGGTATTAATCCATGATTTGAGGAAGAGCTTGCCTATATAAAGCAAAGGAGATCATTTGGCTTGTGTATGCTTTTGGGTTGAATATCTTAAGATCTGAAATATTGGGTTATTGTTTCAAAAGCTCGATCTATATGAAAGAGAAGTTGAAAGCGAATCTGTGAAGGGTGATCTCTCGAGCGCAAGATCAGATCTGAGCATCTCACTGTATTTCGGCCCTAATCAGAGGTATGCAGGTGATTAACGGTGCGAGTGCGTGGGCACGCAGAGCAGAAGAAGGATAAATGCGTGGGTACGCAGGGGCGACATAGGCGTAGTGCGTGGGTTCGCAGAGGCGAAGAAGGCGCAGTGCGTGGGTACGCAGAGCGACGGAGGTTCAGGTGCGTACGCACAGAAAAGTACGCGGCGCGATAGTGTTTTTGGGTGCATGCCTACTGTGGCAGTACGTGGCGCGATAGTGCATTTGGGTGCGTACTGTACGCAGCGCAGTAAAAGAAGCAGTGCATGGTCACACAGTGCAGCAGAAGGAACTCTGCGGGTATACGCAGAGAAGCAGAGGGTGAAGTGCGTAGCGACGCAGGCCAAAGAAAGGAAAGTTGTGTATCTGTCTCATGACTATCTGTTGACTGAATTCTTCTGTTGATAAGGTGTTTTGGGTTTAGTTCTGTGTTGTTGATCTGGTTACTGTTGTTGACTGTGAAATCTACATGTACTTGATGATCATTTGATGTATATGGATCCAGTTTGAAAATTTATGAAAAGTGGTCCTTGAAAAAGAAGTAGGGGTTGTAGCTCCCTTCCAGGAGAGACTGGAAAACGAGAGAGAGTTGTAGCTCTCTGCAGGTTGCAGCCTGCGTACTGGTAAAGGACTGCACCAGTACAAGACCATTGTAAAAGGAGTTTCTAATTTGAAAGAAGATAGAGACATATTGCAGCAGGTGGTTTTCACCCACATTGGGTTTCCACCTTATATCTGGTGTTCTTTGATGTGACTGTCTGTTTTTCTTGTTCATGCTCATTGTTTTATGGTACTGATATGCAAAAATAATTCAAAGTATAAATAAGGAAGAATTGTTAAAAGGACTAGATAATACAGATTCACCCCCCCTCTCAGTATTATTTTCAACAATTGGTATCAGAGCAGGTCCTTCTAAAGAAGCTTGATCGCTTGAAGGAAGATCTTTCATCATGAGCAACTACGAGAGGGAAGCATCTATCAGGCCACCGATTTTTGATGGGACAAACTTCAATTATTGGAAGGTAAGAGTTACTGCATATCTTCAATCTCTTGGTACAGATGTTTGGGATATCATAGAGACAAGCTACAATTTTCCTTCAGCTACTCCTACAGATGCGGCCGAAAAGAAGAAATATGAAACAAATGCTAAAGCAGTCAATACTTTGCTGGGATGCTTATCTCAAATAGAGTTTGTGAAAGTTATGCAATATAAATCAGCAAAAGAAATATGGGACAAGATTGTCTTGAGCTACGAAGGAGATGAACAGGTAAAGCGTGCTAAACTTCAAACTCTCAGAATTCAGTATGAGAATCTCAGGATGTATAATGATGAAAGTGTGGCTAATTACTTTCTTCGGGTAGATGAGATTGTTCATTGTATGAAAAATTTGGGTGAAGAAATAAGAGAGGCTATTATGGTTGAAAAGGTTCTAAGATCATTGTCCCCCAAGTTTGAATCTAAAGTGTCTGGAATTGAAGAAAAGGAAAATCTACGAATTCTTACTATGTCTCAGCTACATGG
>APFE031558672.1:351863-364035 GCA_000404065.3 Pinus taeda
TATATATACATGTGTTACTGACAATTGTATGATTTTGTTAGAGATGGAGGATAGGGGGTCTCATCACAAGCCAGCCTACCATGATCATAGGGAAGCAACAAATTGGCATTCCCACTATGGCCACCACACAAAGGATATGATCCAATGGATGAATCAACAAATAAAAAATCCTTGGAACAAGAGGTCTCATCACGAGTCGGCCTTCCCACCTTTTCCTTCCTAGTGAATGGCAATGTGTTCATCTGGTCACCAACCCAGCACATTGGTCTCCACTCTAATATCATAATGCACTTTCCCTATTATACATAAAGGACCATGGTTCCAAAGGGTTAGAAAGAAACTCTGTCGAGGCTATAGATGCCTATAGGCAAAAAAAGCTTTGCTGATGCTATTGAAGTCATATTTTCAACATCAATAGTTATTATAAGTCCCTTTCCTTATTTGGTATCTTTACTACAGAGCGATTCTGTTACTAATTTATGTTGAACCTTTATGCATGGATATCTTCTAAAAAAATCAATCATAATAAGCTTTAAGTGGAATGATAATGGTAAAGTATGTTTTTTGTGTCATATGTCCTTTTTCCCTTTTCGAAATCACCTCATAGCATCTCCTCACTAATTGATAATTATCGTATATGCATTGATTTCAACACTTCGATATCTCTTGTGATCCTTTCATAAATAGGCGTACCTTACCACTTCCATCATCTCTATATGTCGCCATCAACATGATTTTCCTTCATTCATTTGGTCGAAGGAAACCTATCATTTCAAAGGGGGGTGAGGGTGACTCCCAAAGTACTTATGCATGCTTGTCAGTTCTTTATTTGGTTATGTTGGACTATATGAAATTCCATAATAGAAAGTCTTTAACGGTATTTATGCTGAAAAAGTATCATTTGATATAATGATTATAACAACTTCTTGTTCCATCGCTAGCTCTTTATATTGTTGTATTACTTGTGCTAAGCTAACAGTGTGTAGAATTCAGACAATATGGGAGGAAGAACAGTGTGCAAGGAGCCACTGATACTGGTTGTTTTTTATGCCACCAGAGAAATTCTAGTCCAAGCCAGGTGGGTTGCATACTTCACACGATTTCAACAACCCAAAGAAACAATCGCTGTTGAATTCCTACAGAATTTATAGAAAAACCAGTCTATGGTAAGGGGCAAACAAATCACAGTATCAAATGTTGTGATTGCAAAAGTTTCTAGATTACCAGCTGAAGGACCCATGTGGATGAATAAACGAATAAAGCTGTATGATGCCATTGAAGCCTTTAAAAATGAAGGGAATGAGATGATCATCAAAGGAAAAGGAGTTTGACCATCATCCCTTGGAGAACCGTGGGGAGAACTAGCCAGAGTTGTTCATAATTTCATTACATGTGACAGGCGAAAAGACGTGGTAAGGCTGCATCAACTTAAACTGTTAGCAGTTTTGAAACAAAAATGTTCAGTAAATCTACTGCATATTTGAATTTCTTACTGCATGATTCTGCTGAAAGAATAAGAAAATCCCGCCACATAGAAACAGCATAAGTCATCATTGTTTAATTAGGATGATAGTTAGCTATAACCTCGCCAAGCAGCAAACGAGTTGGGAAGAATTAATATTTTCCATAGAAGGGGGGTTAGCTTTACCTTCTCCTAAACCTATTCCAAAAAGGAAGAGGACTACCTGCACAACAAACATTCCACAAAAACACAAACACTCTGCCAGATTAAGGACAAGCTTGGGAACATCTGAAAATCCCCAGGGTAGCTGTAGCTAGCCCATAGAACTATCTAGTCCAGAAAATGAGAAATATTTATAGTTGGAAGGACGAAATGACCTGGAGTCAGAACATAAGGAGGAAATAGAGAACTCTAGTGAAGAGGAAAGAAATGAAACAGAACTCCCCTCAACACCAAATACAAGTCCCCCACGAGTCTTATTACATGATATTGAATTGGCCCAGATTTGGGCCAATGTGAATGAATTTATATAGACCAAAATCCTGCTCAACTTTAACATTGGAGCAACCTAATCAGAAGAAAACTCTGGCCACAAAAGGAGCATACTAGAAAATGTAATCTGTGAAGTAGAAACAGGGGTAGAAGTCACTCAAGAAGAAGTGGGCCAACCTAGCAATATGCCCCTAGAAGAACAGAACCAAGTAGACCTAAATATAGAAAATATTGACCAAACAGAGAACATGGATATAGAACAAGAAGATGACAATCAATTTGGGGACACAGTTATTTTAGAGCAGAGTTAAGACGATCAACTAGGCTTGTTATGAGTAGAGATGACCAACAAAACACTCGTTCCCCCTAAAAAGAACAAAGCCATAATTAAAAAGCTCAAGAAGGGACAACAGAGGTTGCAAAAAACAGTGAGGAAGCACAAACGAAAAATAAGGGAGTTATCAGCAAGGAAAATTCCAGACAAAACCCCAGAAACAATAAATGCAATCATCCAAACTAAATTGCAAGAAATAGAAGTTACAGGGACTCAAACTGAACCCATACCCACTGAACCTATTAGGGAACAACATGCAATTTTTGTAGAAACAGCTACCCAAACAGAGGCTATACTTTCTCATGACTTATCCATTCAAGCAGAGATGGCACCCTCCTACAACACATCTACCTAGACAGAGGTTTAGGCCTCCTATAGAAAAGAAACACAGACAATCAACATCCATTCTCATAGCAAGAGTACACAGACAAATACCCAAGCCAAAGATATCATGACGAGCAACAACACCAGTATAGTGAATCTTCAAGCAAATTTAGCCTAGGCTCAGCTTACCATAGAATGCCTTGAACTAGAAACAGTCTCTCGGCAAAAATAACAGGAATTATAGAGGCAGCTTCGGGACATGAACATCTCAGAAAGTGAGGCATTTGATAAATATTGAAAGGCAAAAGAGAGGACTAAGAAAATGAAGCTTAGATTAGAAAATGTTAGGAGTCAAATGGATACTATTTGCTCATTATACACTGACGTATTGGCATGCAGATCTCCTGCCAATAATTATGCCCTATTTTTGCTGGAAAGATACTTACAGTTGAAGATCAAAGTTGTCAAAGATGGAAAACTAATAGAGTTGAAAACAATTGAGGATTTTATAAACAGTTGTAAACAACATGGAGTAAAAGTTCAAAGGTTGCTGTGTGAATTTTATTTACACAATTTTGTATTAGAGGAAGAAACTGAAAAGAACCCCAGCCCTTTTGTGGGGGATGTGCAATTTCAAGCTTTTATTTCATTCACTGTTAACCAACTGAAACGGTTCAAGGCTCATAACAAGTTCGAGAGACAAGAAAATGGACTCGATCTTTGGGTCAGAGGTGAACCAAAAAACCCAGTACAAATGTTGGCCAATAACAAAAGTTTGATGAAGAGGGAAGGAGTAATCAAAATTCTGGGGCCTATTCAGAAAGAAATTATCTAAAAGGGAGTAGAGTATTTCCTCTCCATTCAGGAAAGCTCTTTGGCCGCAGCCAAGTTCAGATGGATAGTTACCAATAACAATGTACATAATAGAGAGCCATTTAATTATAAAAATTTTAAACTGGCTGCAGAACACTTTGTCACTTATAGTAATCTCATCTTAAGAGAAGGTCCTTATTGGCTAGGCTATCGGTTCCGCAACCCTATTATTTGGTATCGTGATGAGGGGTACAAGGCTATATATGAACTACCTGAAGGATAAAAAGGGCACATCTTTGAGCTCTTGGCCAAGAATCATGGTTTCAGACAACTTTACGACATTCCTTCTTTAGCTTATTCCTTGACTACTTTGCATACGAACTACATGGTTTTCACGAGGACATGAAAAAGGGTAAGTAGGGGAGTATGTTGAGTCATGGAAAAGGTATGCATTTACTATTAACCTATTATCATTTTCCTTTATTCTTATCCTTTCTATATCCCAATGTGCTAATCTATTAAGAAATTACGGTAAGAAATACATAAATTATCTGTAGTTACGCTTTGGCTAATTATTACCTTCATTTCTATAGGAAAGTCATGGAATGGACAAACGTTGTTCCCTGTGAAGAAATAGCAAACATTGACAGGCTAAGGAAGGAATGCAGTGGTTGTAGATACGTCCAAAAGCAAATCAACAGGATTAGTGCAAGAAAGGAAATAATGTCTGAAGATGGAAAACTGTTGCGAATCCCTCAAGATTGAGAGATCCCGAGGGATCACGTTTATCACTTATCTTTTTACCCCTTTCTCATTGTAAAAGGCAACGATTGTAAGCAGAAGGGGAGGACAATTTTTATTATTATTGTAATTCTTAATTGAAGACTCTCACTGTAGCAAAGAATGCAAATACATTGTAATACTCTTTCATGATTAATACATAAGAGGAGTTGTTGTTCCTGTTCACTTATCTGAAGTAACCAGTAGTGTACACTGGCAGCTAAGGGCCCGGTGTCCGGTGGAATTCACTGCTTCACCTGTGTCATATATTTTCAATTATTGCAAGTGTGACAGTTTGATAGTATTATTGCTTTCTGTATTTTATTTCGTTGGTGTTCCTTATTTCTTTGCGTTGAAAGAATAGCTCTGTTTTATATAATTTACAACATTGTTGTTTAATTACTTTCCTTTCACTTTGGATTGAGTTTCCTAGATAAATATCTTGCTTGATGTAATCAACTGTAATGAGTATTAACTACTGTTGGTAGGCTCTCAAATTGATATCATCGTCATTTTACAAAGGAATTCGTTTGATTTAAATTCAATCAGTTTCTAAGAGAAGAGTTATCATTGTTGTACTCTTAATTGATACTACTGTTACTTGAATCGCATATTGTTGTTACCTAAATTGTTGTAGGATTTGATTTCATTAAAGGATTGAGTTTTCTTTTAATTGCAACTAGAATTTACTTGTTGCATCCATTTACTCTTGTATTAAAAGATCTATATTGCAATTTATGAAACATTATTCTCTAAATCAAATAGCAACCACATATTGTGTACACTCTTGAAATAGAAAGATTTTCCCAGATTGATAATTAATGTGAAGATAATTAGGGGTTTAAAAGGCACCTTTTATCAATCAATAGAAGATAGGATTGAAACAGTCCTAGAAGTTAGAAAATTTTTGACTAAAATAAATTTAACGTTAAAATTAGAAATAAATGTCAAAACTTAGAAGTGCAGATAAAGAAATTTAACATAAAATATTCCATCCTACAGGAAACAAGACTTCCACCTCTAAGAGATTATAGTGGCCAATTGACTCAACTAAAAAATTACCAGCATAGATTACAGAACATAGCGTTAAATAGGTCAACATTTGCTAAATTAAAGGGAATCAAAGTGGTAAGGATTTTCTAGAAGGCCAAGAATATGATTTATTTATCTAGCATGAAATTCAACATTTATTTATTACTAGAGTGACTTTTGAAAAGTACACAGAGGTGGATGAAGCATACAGAAGAGTGGTGGTGATCCGGATTTAAACATAAATGCAAAAAAATACATAGATAACCATATACACAAAGATACAATGGAAATAATACTTTATTTCATTAATGTAAAATACTGGAATATGCTTACAAACAGAAATGGAAATAAACCAGCTAGGGGGATGCTAGCTTATCTCCGAGAAGAGATGTGGTAGCTACATGCCTCTGAACTGTGTTACAATAAGGCTCGAGCGCCTATTTATTGTTGAGAAATAATGGAAACCCCTTAACATCCCAAAACCTAACCCTAGAAGATGAAACACCAAATTGTGGGCCCCGTTTGGGTAAATTGGTACATTAATTTCCCGGGTTCGTAACTTTGGCACTCGATCTCTGTTTGACACGTACAACAGCTCGTTAGAAAGATCTGTCTGAGAAATATAATTTTGAGAAGAACAACATCGGTCCATGGACCCATGTTGCTCCCAAATTTCCCAAAAAACGTCGTTTAGGGCCTCAAAATGGCTATGGAAGTTTAGGACCCGAAACACTGCTAAAATAGTAAATTGTGCTACAATTGAGAAACTGAAAAACTGAAAGAAACAATGGTGCGGGTCCAAGTGGACTTGGTGGGTGGCCACCAATATCCACCTGGATCATTCCTCCCCCCTTAGGAAGTAATGGTCCCCATTGCGTTGAGTTCCTCCATGAGACGAGGAAACTTCTATTGAACTTGGTCCCTGGTGAAGGAGTTGGCTTGCTTTGACAACCCGATGTAGTTGGATTTCTGCTAGTGAGTGTGCTTGATTTGTGTGTCCATGATCTGATCAGTTGCAACTTGTTCCATGCAATCTAGATTTAACTTTGTGGGAGTGAGCTGTTTTGCAATGTCAGATGTGTCTAGTAATGGTGGAAAGTATGGTCGAAGGTGGTCAACATTGAACACTGGGTGCAGGCTAAAGAATGGGCGAATGCTGAGCTCAAATGCATTGTCTCCCACAAACTTGGTAATGGTGTAAGGACCATATCGGAGTGATCTGAGTTTCTGATAGGCTCCGGTAAGGCATTCCTTTTGCAAATTCAACCAAAATTTGTCGCCCACCTGAAAATTGTGTGGCACCTGATGTTGATCATGTCGTTGCTTGTACTTGGCATTTGATTTCTCCATAATGTCATGGACCTGCTAGAAAATATGTTGGATGTCCTCAATGAAACTATTTTCCTTATCTGTTTCGAACTGGACATGAGCCGAATCTGCGTGAGTAACTGCAAATGGCATGGCCACATCAATGGGACATAGTGGCTGGAATCCCAAGCCCATATGAAAAGGGTTGTGACTAGTCGAGCTGTGGAGAGCTCGGTTGTAGCTGTGTTGAGCATATGGGAGGCTCTCATCCCATGTGCGTGGATGCTTTGAGTTGTACATGCGCAGAATGTGTACAATCATCCAGTTGACAACCTCTGTTTGTCCATGAGTTTGAGGATGGAAGGTTGTGAACTTAGTGAGTTTGGTGTCTAGCATCAATCAGAGACTGGACCAAAATGTACTAAGGAACCTATTGTCCCGATCTAAGATAATAGACTATGGGATCCCAAAGTGTACCCACACTCTTTCAAAGAAGAGTTTAGCAGTGGTTTCTGTTGTGATTGTCTTCTTGTAGGCCACCATAATGGCCATCTTCGAGAACCTGTCAACAACCACAAAAACACAGTCATTTCCATGCTTAGTGGAAGGAAGGCCTGACATGTAGTCCATGGAGATGGATTCCCAAGGTCGACTAGGGGTAGGAAGCAGGGTATAGAGGCCTTGCTTCTTAATGGTCAATTTGGCAATGGCGCAGGCAGTGCATGATCTGATGTACTTCCCGAGCATCCTGTCGAAGATTTGGTCAATGGAAATACTTTTGTAGTACTCCCACTATTTTCTTGACCTCAAAATGCCAAGCATCCCAACTGTAGTGTGCTTCCTAAATCATCTTGGCATGCTCACTTGAAGGAACACAAAAGTGACCCAGGTGGCATAACAGGGCATCCTAGAGGTGAAAATCTAGAACATGCTGACCCTCCAAGAGTGTTTGGTATGTGTGGCCAAATTTTGGGTTTCTTTTGTAGAGAAGTGGCCAATCAGAAGTCTCGTGCCCACAAGAGTTGAGCATAGTTGTTAATGCCATGATCGGTGGTCGATTGAGGCAATCTACAACATTATTCGTGCTGCCCTTCTTATACTTGATATTCAAATGAAACTATTGCAGGTATGTGGACCACTTCTGATGGCGATCATTCTGCAATTTCCCTTGGGTTTTTATGAACTGGAGGGGTTGTTGGTCTGTGTGGATGACCATTTCCTTCCCCAAAATGTAATGTTTCCATTGTTGGTAGGCCTACATAATGGAATACATCTCTTTGTCATAAGTGGGATACTTCTAGACTATGTCTGAAAGTGTCTCACTGTGATATGCCATTAGATTCCCGTGTTGAGTAAGGACTGCCACAATAGCATAGTCAGAGGCATCTGTCTTGACCTCAAATGGTTGTTGTAAGTCTGGCAATGCGAGCACTGGTGCCGAGCAGAGGCAATATTTCAACTCTTTGAATGTCTTCTGTTGAGATTCAGACCAAAAGAATTTTTCTTTCGCTCCTCCCTTGATGACTTGGCTCAAGGGCCAAGTGATATGAGAAAATCCCAACACGAACCTGCAGTAGAAGTTGGAAAGGCCTAGAAAGTTGTGGAGCTCTATTAGAGTGGTTAGAGAGGGCCAATCCCGAATGACTTAGATCTTGGCTTGATCCACATGCACCCCCTGTTCTTCAATAATGTATCCCAGATACTAAACCTGGGTCATGCCAAAAGTGCATTTCTCCAAATTGGCACATAACTTGTGTTGCCACAAGTGTTTGGAGAACTTGTCCAATGTGGTGGAGGAGCTCTTCCCAGCTCTGGCTGAAGATCAGGATTTCATCCAAGTATACCACTACAAATGAGTTGGTGAATGGCTGCAAGATGTCATCCATTAGCTGAAGGTTGCAGGAGCATTCGTCAATCTGAAAATCATAACCAACCATTCGAAAAGGCCCTCCTTGGCTTTGAAGGCAGTCTTCCGCACATTGGAGGGTTTGATTTGTACCCGGTGATATCCTGACTTCAAATCGATCTTGCTGAAATATTTCCCCCACTTTAGTTGATCTAAGAGGTCATCAATCCGTGGGATTAGGTACCTATTATGGATAGTGATCTTATTCAGCACCTGATAGCTAATACAGATTCTCCAAGTCCTATCCTTCTTTTGTACCAACACGATCGGGCTCCCATAGGGAAATGAACTCAGACGAATGTGACCTTTCTACAACAACTCCTGAATCTACCTCTTTATTTCATCGTTCTTCAGAATGGAGCACCGGTAGATTGGTCCATTGGGTAGCGACGCACCTGGGGTTAGATCGATGGAGTGCTTGACCTGACAGTGTGGAGGAACCCTTTTCGGGGAGGTCAATATGTCCTCATACTCCTCCACGACCTTGTCCATCTGTAGTTGTCATGCAGAGGGGCCCTATCTGGAGGTCATGGCCAATGTCCTCTTCTTTCCTTTAGGGTGTATCATCAGGAAAATAAATTCCTGGTTTTGGAAATGAGCTTACTACATTGTTTTGCAGTAACCAAAGAGATGGCAGTAGGCGGTGCTACCTATGGTATCCTATACAACTTATTTCCCAAAGTGATAATAATAGCATGGGGCCTTGATTCATACACAGCATGTCGCTTCCACAAGTATGGTTGTCCTTGTTGGATACCTATACCAATAGGTTTCATATTTCATGATTGGCAAATTCAAGTGCCAAATATGCTCCACTTTGCTGCTACAAAGGTTCCATATTTGCAAAAGAAAACAAGGTGTGTACATGCCTTCAGGCCTATTAAAATTTTTATGGATGACCCAACAGCCTAATCTGGGTCATGCCATGGTTTCAATTTATGTTGTAGAATAGAGAAAGAAATCTGTCCAAACTGTTTAATCTTGGCAGATCAGTAGTTAGGCAGAGAAAATGAGGTTCCCAACTGCTTAATCTGGGGCCTTGGGAGAAATAAGGGTAGTACTAGATAGGAAAGTAAATGCAAAAAAGCCAATGAAAAAGAAAAGGCACTCAAGGGGTTTGCAAGTCCAAGTGCACCCACCAAGAAGAAATAAAAATGCTAGGAAAAATAGTTGGGTAGGTAGATGGGGTTGCAGAAATGATGTTCCTCCCAAGATCAACCTTGCTAAGCAAGTACAGGCAAAACAACACAATGGAGCATGTCTAACTCCCCTCTCTCCCTTTGTGTACCACTCATAACTAACACCCATGCACCAGGTATGATCATAAGGGATACTCAAAGCTTTATGTGGGTTCTTATGGCCTTTAGAAGCCACATTTCTTGTGTAAAGTTCATTTCATTTTGATCTACTCTTTACACTAAGTTGTTTTCAAGAAAACTTAGTAGTATTGGTCTTCATTCACATTTCCCCCCCCTCATTAACCTCTAACTCTATTATCTAGCTCCCTATACTTCACCTCCCCTATCATTATAGCACCATGGTGTATAAACCCCAAACAATGTATAAATATCCCCTCCTTGGCATTATAGCCATAATTTCCACTCCCAGGGCATTGAATTAACATCTGGTTAAGGTCAAGAACCCAAGTCTAACCCCTTGTCTCCATCTGAGTCTATCTACCTAGTCAACTCTCCATTTTTGCCTAAAAACCCTTGGAGAAACCCTTTTGAGCACCCTTATACCACTAAAAGGCAAAAATATGGTGAAACCTACCTTCCCCACCTTATCCTAAGGTCGGGAGCCAATATGCGCCTTTTTCCATATAAATCCATCAAAACCCTCTTATCCTGAGTTTTACCCTCATATGCCTTATGCGAAAATTTCGCAAAAAACCTTTGTTTTTGCCTTTCCTAAATGTCGTCAGTATATTTAAGTTTTGCAAAGGAAACATTGGAAAAACCATTGAAAAACATTTGATAAATTAAAGGGTCCCGCCGGGCGCAGTTACCGACAAAAATGATTATTTTATGCCGCCCGTTGACTTTATCCGCCGTGCAGCTAGCTGGCCCGATATTCGTCCGATCACGACCTTGCCAGATCTACGGCCAACTGGAATTTCGGAGGGGCCCGACGTCCGACCGTTAAAAACTATTGAATTTATCCTCCATGCAGATTCCCTGCCCGACAGCCGTCAGATCGCGCGCCTGCAATCCAACGGTTCTCGTGGATTTGGAAGGCCCCCGATGTCCGACAGATATCGTCCGATATCTGTCAGACGATGATGTCACGCGGGGACACGCGTAGCTCCCAAACTCCGTCGGAGCCCCCTCTGACAGATTCCTTGTCGTGCAAGAAGGGGCCCGATATGACGACACCTGTCCGTCCGCATCACCATCCTGTTGTCACCTACGTCAACGCCACGACCGCGCACACTGCCCTCCATTGGTCCACCTGGCCGCCACCTCATCGCCCCCGTGGACCGGTCTCAGGCCACCATGTCACCTGATGACATCCTGCTGACGTCATCCGACCCGGACCCACTTGTTAATGTCATGCTGACGTCACTCAAAAAGCGCGCCAATAAGCCAAAAAAGCCATATTTTGACGATTTTTCGTGTTTTTTTATCATTTTTTGTAAAAATCACCTCTGCTCTCTCTGCATGCACATTATGACAAACAATTCGCCAACCAACTCCGGACCATCCACAGAAGTTCAAAGCGTGAACCCAACTGCTGCCTCGTCCTGAACAACTTGTCAAACAGGTATTTGCCCGTCTACCTCCTTGCAACCTGGTTTATTCACAGTAAATTGTAAAAATTACCTCAACACGGTGGGAGCTTAAGAATTCACCACAAAACCAAACATATCCAACTCCCCCTCAGAGAATTAACGGTCGAATTGCATTGGCAGAGCCATTTCACACTAGAAATTTTAGGAAAACCCTTCTCTGTTCGCGCAGTCGTGAACCATAGCACATAACTTGCTCCTGAATTATCAAAAGAGGTCTGCTAAACACGGTGAATAACCTTCACAGAGTGCCAAACAATATTTCAATTGTTGTAAACCTCTTCTGCAACCCTGCATTCCTCTCAAAATCTTCTTTCTCAGATAACACGTTCTTTATTTATCAATAATCATTCAAGCAAGCATGGATACTCCTAAGGCATCAGTAGCCCTCAATGTTACTCCCCTGAATGCTCCCGAGAGAGAGCTGGAGTGGCAGGATTTGGCAGGCCTTGATTACCAAATCTCAAAGGACAGCCCATCCAAATGCATGTTCCACATTCATCTGTTAAACGAGCTCAGGGCCAGACATAGAGATGGAACAGATATTCTAGGCATTTGGGAGTCCTCCCTCCCAATCTTCAAGCTGCCTCAGGTCAACCAGTTCCCTGACCTGATTCACTTATGTGCTGTCTGCTATGACCCTATGCAGAGGGCTGTGCTCAACCCTGAAGGTGCAGTAGTGTTCTATACAACCCCTGAGGCCATCAGGGAAATGCTCCAGTTCAAAACCCAGAAGGAGTTGGTTCCCTTGTCTCTGCTGGACCTGATCAACCAAGGAGCCAAGGTACTAACAAAAGCACAGATCCTAAAGCTGAATCAATTGTTTATCACAAACTCTGACACAATGCTGCACCCTCCCATTTTTGATGGCTACCTAAATCAGCTGGGTCTGGACCTGGCATACATGATAAGCTCAGTTTTGGGATACAAATC
>APFE031558672.1:372724-385438 GCA_000404065.3 Pinus taeda
ATTGACTCATATATCCTTTTCAATGACAATACAAATCATACAAACGGTGAAGAAACTCAGATAATCAAAACAGATCAGCAGACTAATGAAGGGAATCCTGACATAGAAACTATGTTTAAAGCAAAAGAAGAGAAAGTGCAAGAGGACAAATCATATGATGATGAAAACCATACACTCAAAGAAGATCAGGACCTCAGTAAACAAACAATAGCCCTGGAAACAAAATTGATCCCATCAAATCAAAAGATTGTTTTTAAACCAGAACTAGGAGAAGAAACTAAACTTCAAACTCATAAATCCAGATCACAGAAATATTATTCAGCATCCCCTAGCACAAGAGACCTTATGGTTCCTGGAATTTGATGGATCAGTGAACAAATTAGGGGCAGGAGCTGGAGTTTGGGTACATAATAAACAGAATAGCCATGCAGAAGGCAAAGCTTATAGACTAAACTTCAAATGCACCAACAACATGGTTGAATATGAGGCCCTTCTACTAGGCCTCAAGTTAGTACAATCCCTACAAGCTACAAGAGTATCAATCCTAGGGGATTCAGACTTAGTTATCCAACAGGTCAAAGGCAATTTTGTTACCAATGATAAAAGACTCAGGTCTTACAGGTCCGCTGCCACTGAGCTACTAAAGTCTTTTACTGAGTTCTAGATTACCAAAGTTCCTAGGGCTCAGAACCTCCATGCTCATAGTCTAGCCACGTTTGCAAGTACTTGCAAGCTCTCTTTTGAGCCCCATCACTTTTTTACAGCTGAAGTAAAACACAGACCATCAGTCCCAAACAATATAAAGGACTGGCAGGTGTTTGACAATGACACACAAATCAACATTTTTCTGACTTTACAAGAAGAATTTTCAGGGCTGAACATAGACACTGAGTCAGCAAGTCAATCACAAATACTTAAGACAGAAAATCAATCACAAATACATGGTGAACACAACAACCAAGTAATATCACCTAAAACAGCCAATCAAATGCTACATCCTATAATCTTCAACCAACACTGTCATAACCCCATCTACGTGAATATCCAAGTAAAAAAAAAAACATTTATTCGATACACTACTTATCAGATGTCAACTACCATTAAAGCGCATGAATTGACTTAACCTTTCATAACATATACATATGTTGTTTAATAACTCGGGTATCAATTTATGAGTTACATTGACTGTTAATGGGTGCTACATTGAAGTGGCAGATTAATCCTGCCACTTGGCGTGACCGATGCCACTTGTCTCTCACATTAAACGGAGGATGTATCTCCCTGTCATTCGGACAGTACTGATCAGACTCCTCGGGATTTCCTTGGATATATTTCCTGTGAACGTCCGCAGTGATAGCTGTGATATTAAATACTTCGAAGTGACTCGCCGCTACCTCGGGATCCAGCTGCAACGAACGCTCCAGATTCTTTTCTGAAGATCTACGGTGATCCATTACCTAATCTGCCTTAAGAGCTCATTTAGGGTTTGGGGTTTCTGTTTGAGCTCGGTTTTACCTTGCTACCATGCTCCGCCGAGAGCGGTTCTCTCTGTTCTCTGAGCGGCCTTATTAGTCTAAAATGTCTTCGGTTAATAGCTTTCGCTGCCTGCGCAAGGGGCTCGCTGGAGCCATAAGACCACCAACACTGTTCGGCAACCTGAGGTATATGAGTTCTGAGTTCTTTTACATTCCTTTCTCTGTTAAAGTTTGATTCTTACATGCTGGTTAATCGAAAGGTTCGGATTGATAATGCATAGGTTTTCCTTTTTGCTACAGAGCACCGAGCATGAGATTCGGCGTTGGCAGGGTTGGACGGTTTCGTTTCACCTCCATTGCCAGGTAAGTACCCTAACTATGGCTTATCAATACAGGTCCCAATTGATTGTCAAAACCCTGAACCCGATTTTTATTGTATTGTCAGGAGTCCCTTTTTCTCTCTATGATTGGTCGAGCTATGAGGCCCTTCGGCAGCGTTAAGCTACTGGTTTTCCTGCAGTTGTGACATCCTGCATTTCCTATCATATCATTTGTATTTTTGCTCTCGAATCTATTCGAGCAAGTAGCTAGGTTCTTCCGTCTTTGGTCTACACGAACTGTATTGTTATAAATTGATTGGAAACCCTTGGGGTTCGATGTACCTTTTGCTTTGGCACTATTTAATGATGTTATCAACAGTTTACCGCGGCTCAACTCTTCTGCTTTGCATCGTGAACTATTTCCAAGTTTAAGCGAACTGTTCTTGTATCATGGATAATTTATATGGCTATTTGTGATTTCTTTGAGGGTTTCATGTACTTCTCCGATCGCATTCGCGACTCTGTATTAATGTTTATGAATTAGTTCTAAGTAATTTGTTTTCAGAAGTGCATGCCGCTTACATTTATCAAGAATACCGTGTGAATGTCGGGTTGTTTCTCTCTCACGTCATTCTGTAGAATATATCTACCGGTTAATACTAGTTTCATTTCCAGGCCTTCTTTTCTTAGGAAGAAAATGTTTACGGCTTATAGGGTATGAATGAATACGTTTCCCCCTAATACATTTCAAGTCCATTGATATTTTAATTTATAAGGAACGACTTAAGATTTCCGTTACTCTACATAT
This sequence comes from Pinus taeda, assembly GCA_000404065.3. NCBI lineage: Eukaryota > Viridiplantae > Streptophyta > Pinopsida > Pinales > Pinaceae > Pinus > Pinus taeda. Next base: position 375,328 of record APFE031558672.1, read on the forward strand.
ATATGTTCACCAGTTAATTCTTTTGTACTTGTATTTACCAGACGTTTCCGTCTCGGGTACAATGGGGTATTTCTGTTGTTTTGTTCATTCTTTGATTTTCTGTAGCGTGCTATTAGTTCCAACTAACTGTACATTATAACAGGAGTCTACACGCACAGAACTAGCTAGCCTCTTCAGCTTTAAGTCCCGCAACTCTATTCTTAAGGTCTCTATGAGTGCCTATGGATTAATTGATATCTTGTGAAGGAACCCAGTTCCGATTTCAACAGCTTTCTATTGGTTGCATGGTCCTATTGTTTCAGTTCGCACTTAGCCGTGATTTTCTTTGCAATTAGCAGGCGTAACCTTGCTTTATAAGGCTATAATCCTTAAGACGATATCGATTGCTCTCGCACATCTTTTGTTTCGTTCGACAAGGATTTGGACTGAGCGTTGTTCTGATAAATGGTTGGTGAACAAATGATACATTCGGCTTACCTGTTTCATTATATGTACATATTCTAAATCTGTTTCTTTTCTTTTTAAAAAGAACTAATCTGCAAGTACAGGTATCATCACCTGCAGTATTGTACCCTAATTGTACTTTCATAGTTTTAATATCCTGCACAGATAATAATTATACCTTCACAGTCTACTTATAAACTCGTAAATTACAGCTAATATTACTCTGTACAAATTTACTATAAAATTTCAGTCATAGTTAATACTATTCCTCATCATTTATTATGAGGTCCTATTTACAGTCAATACCAACTCTGCTAGATTTTAAAGGAACAGAGTATATATTATCAAATACTGTAAATAAAATGTACTCACCTGTATTAAGCGTGTTTAGTCTCTAATACCCTCCAATCTGGAGAAACTCATTAAAGCCTGTTATCCTCCCAACCTCGAGATCAGTCACCCAGACCTGATTCTCTCCCCCAAGCTTATTTGCAGGCCACTGCCTTTGCAAAGTGGTGCATGCTAACAACAATGCGAAATACTGCACCGCAGTGCCTGTACCATCTGGTCCTCACCAGACATAGTACCCCTTGCCTTAGTCTGCTTTCTCTGTCTTCCTGTCTGTTCCTCAACAGCCCAGGTTTTTCCCCTTTTTCTTGTTTCCAATACTCTGGACAAGAAAAGGTAGTTAGGGCTGCCCCTTATTAATGGGCAACTGTTTCTGTTAATTAGACAAGTAGTAGTAAATAACTTTTCACAAAAAGACTATTTACTATATCATTTAATCCATCATTTAATTCCATATGTTTCCAGAAAAAAAAACATAAGTAATAGTTCTAGTTTTTACATTCACCTAGCATAGTAATTTAGAAAATTATTCCTATAACTGTCAGATCATTACATCTCCTCCCCCTGAGATTGGACACCGTCTCGGTGTCTTTCAGTCACAAACAGATTTGGATATGCTTTCTTCATCAATTCTTGGTCCTCCCAAGTGGCCTCTTCTGGCCCAAAATGCCACCATTGAACCTTAACTTGGGTAATAACTCGTTTCCGCAGCTGCACTTCTCTCAGGTCGAGAATGCTCAGCGGTTCGACCAGTATTTCTCCTTCCGGTTCGACCTGCATCACACAATTCCCGAATTAGTTTTATTCTAAATGGAATTCTTGCTGAAACCTTAATATAACATTAACCCCACCTGTATATCCTGCCACCGGATTACATGCTTAGGATCATACACATACTTCTTTAGAACTGACACATGAAATACATTATGGACCCGGATGTGGCTTGGCAAGGCCAGCTGGTATGCTACCGGTCCGACCCTTGCCAAAATCTGAAAGGGTCCACAATATCTGGGTGCCAACTTGGCGCAACCAGCCCACTGCAATGTACTTCTCTTGGCTTGAATCCGAATATACACATGATCCCCAATCTAGAATTCCTTAAATCTTCTTTTCCGATCAGCGAAGTTCTTTTGTCTATCCTGCGCTGCCTTCAAATTAACACGCACTTTCCTTACCATGTCCTCCATTTCTTTAAGCATGTCGGGTCCTAAACTTAATTTATCCTCAGGCCCTCCCCAACTGGAGGGTGTACGGCATTTCCGTCCGTACATAACCTCAAATGGACTCATTTGCGTGGAGGTATGATACCCATTGTTATACGCAAACTCCACCAAGTGTAGATACTCTTCCCATCGCGTGGGTTGTTGCATTACATAAGCCCTTAGCATATCCTCTACTACCTGATTCACTCTTTCCGTCTGTCCATCAGTTTGTGGGTGGTAGGCTGTGCTGAAATTCAACTGAGTACCCAAATCTGTAAACAATGTCTTACAAAAAGTTGATGTGAACTTCACATCCCGATCGGAGATTATTGTTTTTGGAAGACCATGCAATTTGAACACATTCTGCATAAAGATGTGAGCAATTTGTGCAGCTCTGAACGTGGATTGTACTGGTATAAAATGCGCAGCCTTGCTTAATTTGTCCACTACTACCATAATGGAATCATTATTTTTCCTTGTTCTAGGTAACCCGGTAATAAAATCCATGGAGATGATTTCCCATTTCCACTCTGGAATGGGTAAGGGTTGTAACAGTCCTACTGGATGCTGATGCTCAGCTTTAATTTGTTGACATTCTAAGCACCGTGCCAAATATTCCACAATGTTTCGCTTCATTCTTGGCCAGAAGTATTCCTTCCGGATAGCTGTTATCATCTTTTGATAACCCGGGTGGCCCGCATAATGACTGATGTGAAATTCGTCCATGATCAGATTTTTAATTCTGCTTTGATTGGGCACATACATTCTTCCTTTGAAGTAGATTAATCCAGCGTCATCTGTTGTATATTCTTGTGGCCCGTCCTCTTTGACAACTTGTTGTATTTGCTGTCTTAGCTGCTGATATTCTGCATCTTGGTCTGAAGTTTCTTTTATTATGTCTAGAAAGGGGTTTTTCCATCCACTGATGGAAACTTCATACAAACTTTGTATTTTCCTGCTTAAAGCGTCTGCTACTCGGTTTGCTTTTCCCTGCAAATGTTTTATATCAAAGTCGAAACCGCTTAGAAAGTCCATCCATCGCGCTTGTCTAGCATTTAAGGTAGGCTGGCTGAAATAGTTGGTCAAACTATGGTGGTCGGTGAGTAACAGAAATTTCCTGCCCATAAGATAATGCCGCCACATCTTTAGAGCATGTATAACAGCAGCCAGCTCTAAGTCATAAGCAAAATATCTTTGTTCATGTTCTTTTAACTTGCGTGATTCGTAGGCAATCACTTTACCTTCCTGCATTAAGACTCCTCCCAATCCTTCCTTACTTGCATCTGTACAGACCACATAATCCTTGTTAGGATCTGCTATACAAAGAATAGGTGTTGTGGTGAGCAAATGCTTCAGTTGCTCAAAACTTTTCTGGCAATTTGGGGTCCATTGGAATGACTTTCCTTTCTTCTGTAAGGAGGTAATGGGAAAAGCTACTTTGGAGAAGCCTTCCACGAACCTCCTATAGTAACCAGCCAATCCCATAAAAGATCGGACATCTGCTACGTCCTTTGGTACGGGCCAATCCATTATGGCCTTTATCTTCTCCGGATCCACTGCAATTCCCTCTTTTGTGATTACGTGACCCAAGTAGTGGATTTCCTCCTTGAAGAAGTCACACTTACTAAATTTTGCATATAATTGGTGCTCTCGGAGGGTTTGCAACACTATTCGAAGATGTTCATAATGTTCTTCGATTGTACGTGAATATATTAATATGTCATCAATGAATATCAACACAAACTGGTCCAAGTATGGATGAAATATGCTGTTCATTAAGCACATGAAAGTTGCAGGGGCGTTGGTTAGCCCGAATGGTAATACCACAAATTCGTAATGTCCATACCTGGTTCTGAATGCTGTCTTAGCGATGTCCTCGTCCTTAATTCGGATTTGGTGATAGCCTGATCGCAAATCGATCTTGGAGAATACCGTTGCTCCTTTCACTTGATCGAACAACTCATCAATCCGAGGTAAAGGATACTTATTCTTAATGGTTAACTTATTCAATTGTTTGTAGTCGATACACATTCGGAGAGTACCATCCTTCTTCTTGACAAACAAAACTGGAGCTCCCCATGGAGACACACTAGGTCGAATGTACTCCTTGTCTAGTAACTCCTGCAATTGCATCTTTAATTCTGTCAATTCAGGAATACTCATTCGGTAGGGTGCTCGTGATACTGGTGCTGCTCCGGGTACTAGTTCAATGGTAAAGTCTATATTTCTCCGTGGTGGTAGTCCAGGGATTTCCTCTGGAAATACATCTGTAAATTCTTGGATTATAGGTATACTAGTCAAAGAGGCTGACTTATCTTTGGAATCTGCATATCCCACCTGGATAGCATAAACTTGACACCCTTTTCATATATTTTTTATCAGTTGGTTTGCAGTTATCGGTCGAACTTGCACCGGTTGCTTTATTCCTTGCATTTCTTTCCTGTTTCCTTGCTGGTCCTGGTAGTAAATTATTTTGGTTTTGCAATCCACTAATGACCAGTGCTTCTCTAACCAGTCCATTCCAATCAGGATGTCATAGGAGCCAAGAGGGAGTACGTTCAGATCAGCTGTCACTCGCTGGTCTGCTATGGCAAATGAGCAATTATTGACTTTGGCTGTTACTCGTCGTTTGGCTCCTGTAGCTAGTTGAACTAGCCAGGGATTTTTGAATTTAACAGATTGTAATTTACATTGTTCCACTACTTTTGGGCTTACATAGCTTAATGTAGCCCCAGGATCAATTAAAACAGATATGGTAAGGTTTGAGATTTTACCTTCAAATTCAACCATGGTTGGTTGATATTCTGCCTGCCGATCTTCAAGAGCCGCATTAATCCTGGGTATACTGCGACCAACCTCGCCTACTGTTGAAGCCTCATGAATTTGAGATAATTGCTCAGCTCCCTTTCGTTGTGGACAATTTTTAACATAGTGGGGTCCTCCACAACCCCAGCACTGCACTGGAGGTCTTGCTGTGCCTTCATTATCCAGCCTTGATTGCTGTTCATTGGCCTTGGGTTCAGTTGCAGTTTTAAATTTAGATGCAGTTCTGGGCACAAATTTACTATTTGCTCCTTTGCTATGTCCCCTACTTCCATTACTGCGATTTCCTTTGCTGTTTACTACTGTCTTAAAGTTTCTCTTCTCATTCCATCTTTTGTTAACAGTTTCCCCTTTCTGTTTGCTTTGTTGATAACAGATTCTAGCTTTACGAATTACTTCGTCCATGGACTTTGGATTGTCAAACTCAATCCTTTCTCGCATATATGGTGGCAAACTGCTAACAAATCTCTGAACTTTGGCCTTCTCTTCCCTTATATATGGTACGTAACGAAGTAAAGAAGTAAAGCGGGTGATGAACTCGTCCATGGTTTGCTGGCCTAACCGCAAATCATGGAATTCTCTTGCCTTTTCATCATAGAAACGTTCTGTTAGATATCGCTCCTTAAAGAACCTTTGAAAATTGTCCCATGTAACATTTTGTTCGGTAACTCCTTTTACTATCTTCACCTCCTCCCACCATAAGGTGGCCTTTCCTTGTAACTGGAAAATAGCTAGTCGTGATTTAAGGTTGTTATCATACTCATAAAGCTGAAAATACTTGTTCATATTAATGATCCAGGCTTCTGCCGCTTCCTCCTGTTCTCCATCAAAATGTGGTGGCTTAATTTTGCGGAATTCTCCTTGTAATTCTACTTTTTGTCTTTTTGAGGTTTGCTGGTCAAGTACATTATCAGAGCGTTCCTCTCGTTCTTCTAGTCCTTCAGGAGTCATGTGATGATTCTGTTCTTCAGACATCCTTTGCTGTTCGGCACTAGGATTAACTGGTACTTGATTTTGTCTGTCAGACAAACTTTTTAAGATTCTTTCTTGTTCCATTGTTAACCGAGCATTATCCTCCCGTAGGCGAGCCATTTCATTCTTCAGTTCTTGCACCGTTTCCAGGATTGCCTGATTTGTAACCCTGGCTTCTTCTCCAAGTTGTACCCACAGTTCTGGGTTATTCTCTGGACCAGGTATATCCTGTCCCATTACAGTTCGTCGTATGGTGTTTTCTGCTCTCCTCATATTTCCGTCTTCAAACCTGGATCCTGTACTATGTGCAACACAGAAAGATATGTTCAAGAATATTATTAGTAACCACTACTTACTATACAATTTTTTTTTTTTTTTTATTCCACACTGTGTTCTTATCTGTCATTGTGATTCTACCCAGAGGCCACAGGGCTGTATCTGGGCTCTGATACCATATGTCATAATCCCATCTACGTGAATATCCAAGTAAAAAAAAAAATTATTCGATACACTACTTATCAGATGTCAACTACCATTAAGCGCATGAATTGACTTAACCTTTCACAACATATACATATGTTGTTTAATAACTCGGGTATCAATTTATGAGTTACATTGACTGTTAATGGGTGCTACATTGAAGTGGCAGATTAATCCTGCCACTTGGCGTGACCGATGCCACTTGTCTCTCACATTAAACGGAGGATGTATCTCCCTGTCATTCGGACAGTACTGATCAGACTCCTCGGGATTTCCTTGGATATATTTCCTGTGAACGTCCGCAGTGATAGCTGTGATATTAAATACTTCGAAGTGACTCGCCGCTACCTCGGGATCCAGCTGCAACGAACGCTCCAGATTCTTTTCTGAAGATCTACGGTGATCCATTACCTAATCTGCCTTAAGAGCTCATTTAGGGTTTGGGGTTTCTGTTTGAGCTCGGTTTTACCTTGCTACCATGCTCCGCCGAGAGCGGTTCTCTCTGTTCTCTGAGCGGCCTTATTAGTCTAAAATGTCTTCGGTTAATAGCTTTCGCTGCCTGCGCAAGGGGCTCGCTGGAGCCATAAGACCACCAACACTGTTCGGCAACCTGAGGTATATGAGTTCTGAGTTCTTTTACATTCCTTTCTCTGTTAAAGTTTGATTCTTTCATGCTGGTTAATTGAAAGGTTCGGATTGATAATGCATAGGTTTTCCTTTTTGCTACAGAGCACCGAGCATGAGATTCGGCGTTGGCAGGGTTGGACGGTTCCGTTTCACCTCCATTGCCAGGTAAGTACCCTAACTATGGCTTATCAATACAGGTCCCAATTGATTGTCAAAACCCTGAACCCGATTTTTATTGTATTGTCAGGAGTCCCTTTTTCTCTCTATGATTGGTCGAGCTGTGAGGCCCTTCGGCAGCGTTAAGCTACTGGTTTTCTTGCAGTTGTGACATCCTGCATTTCCTATCATGTCATTTGTATTTTTGCTCTCGAATCTATTCGAGCAAGTAGCTAGGTTCTTCCGTCTTTGGTCTACACGGACTGTATTGTTATAAATTGATTGGAAACCCTTGGGGTTCGATGTACCTTTTGCTTTGGCACTATTTAATGATGTTATCAACAGTTTACCGCGGCTCAACTCTTCTGCTTTGCATCGTGAACTATTTCCAAGTTTAAGCGAACTGTTCTTGTATCATGGATAATTTATATGGCTATTTGTGATTTCTTTGAGGGTTTCATGTACTTCTCCGATCGCATTCGCGACTCTGTATTAATGTTTATGAATTAGTTCTGAGTAATTTGTTTTCAGAAGTGCATGCCGCTTACATTTATCAAGAATACCGTGTGAATGTCGGGTTGTTTCTCTCTCACGTCATTCTGTAGAATATATCTACCGGTTAATACTAGTTTCATTTCCAGGCCTTCTTTTCTTAGGAAGAAAATGTTTACGGCTTATAGGGTATGAATGAATACGTTTCCCCCTAATACATTTCAAGTCCATTGATATTTTAATTTATAAGGAACGACTTAAGATTTCCGTTACTCTACATATATATGTTCACCGGTTAATTCTTTTGTACTTGTATTTACCAGACGTTTCCGTCTCGGGTACAATGGGGTATTTCTGTTATTTTGTTCATTCTTTGATTTTCTGTAGCGTGCTATTAGTTCCAACTAACTGTACATTATAACAGGAGTCTACACGCACAGAACTAGCTAGCCTCTTCAGCTTTAAGTCCCGCAACTCTATTCTTAAGGTCTCTATGAGTGCCTATGGATTAATTGATATCTTGTGAAGGAACCCAGTTCCGATTTCAACAGCTTTCTATTGGTTGCATGGTCCTATTGTTTCAGTTCGCACTTAGCCGTGATTTTCTTTGCAATTAGCAGGCGTAACCTTGCTTTATAAGGCTATAATCCTTAAGACGATATCGATTGCTCTCGCACATCTTTTGTTTCATTCGACAAGGATTTGGACTGAGCGTTGTTCTGATAAATGGTTGGTGAACAAATGATACATTCGGCTTACCTATTTCATTATATGTACATATTCTAAATCTGTTTCTTTTCTTTTTAAAAAGAACTAATCTGCAAGTACAGGTATCATCACCTGTAGTATTGTACCCTAATTGTACTTTCATAGTTTTAATATCCTGCACAGATAATAATTATACCTTCACAGTCTACTTATAAACTCGTAAATTACAGCTAATATTACTCTGTACAAATTTACTATAAAATTTCAGTCATAGTTAATACTATTCCTCATCATTTATTATGAGGTCCTATTTACAGTCAATACCAACTCTGCTAGATTTTAAAGGAACAGAGTATATATTATCAAATACTGTAAATAAAATGTACTCACCTATATTAAGCGTGTTTAGTCTCTAATACCCTCCAATCTGGAGAAACTCATTAAAGCCTGTTATCCTCCCAACCTCGAGATCAGTCACCCAGACCTGATTCTCTCCCCCAAGCTTATTTGCAGGCCACTGCCTTTGCAAAGTGGTGCATGCTAACAGCAATGCGAAATACTGCACCGCAGTGCCTGTACCATCTGGTCCTCACCAGACATAGTACCCCTTGCCTTAGTCTGCTTTCTCTGTCTTCCTGTCTGTTCCTCAACAGCCCAGGTTTTTCCCCTTTTTCTTGTTTCCAATACTCTGGACAAGAAAAGGTAGTTAGGGCTGCCCCTTATTAATGGGCAACTGTTTCTGTTAATTAGACAAGCAGTAGTAAATAACTTTTCACAAAAAGACTATTTACTATATCATTTAATCCATCATTTAATTCCATATGTTTCCAGAAAAAAAAACATAAGTAATAGTTCCAGTTTTTACATTCACCTAGCATAGTAATTTAGAAAATTATTCCTATAACTGTCAGATCATTACAAACACAACATAGAAGAAATCCAATAGGTTGAATATGAGGAGATAGCTGAGTATGAAACTGAGGTGATACAGTTAAAGAACAATTTTCTTCCAATAGGCTTAGCCCCTTTGGAAGACATTTTTGACTCCAATGATGTTCCCAATAAACCAAAATTGCAGCCCCTAAACAGTACTATAGAGGAGCATAACATTGGGACAGTTGAACAACCCAAAATCATAAAACTGTCTACTGCATTACCTCCTGACCAAAAGCCCAAATACATTGAACTTTTTAAGGAGTTTCAAGATGTGTTTGCATGGAGTTATGAGGATCTCAAATCCTATGACACCTCTGTGATACAACACACCATCCCACTAAATCCAAATCAGAAACCTTTTAAACAAAAACTGAGGAGAATTAATCCTATGCTCCTCCCAGCAATGGAACAAGAGGTACAAAAAATGTTCAAAGCAGGCATTATAGCACCAATCAGATTCTCTGATTTGATTTCAAACTTGGTCCCTACAAGGAAGAAAACTGGGGAAATTAGGCTTTGTGTTGATTTAAGAAACCTCAACCAAGTATCATTAAAAGATAACTATCCCCTACCCAAGATGGATCACATCCTGCAGAGAGTAGTAGGTGCCTCAAGGATTTCCTTGCTTGATGGGTTCTCAGGCTTCAACCAGATCTTAGTCCATCCCGATGATCAGGACAAAACTGCATTTACAACCCCATGGGGGACCTTTAAATATGTTAAGATGCCTTTTGGTCTGAAAAACGCAAGGGCTACATTCCAAAGAGCAATGGATATTGCTTTTTCTAAAGAGATCCATAACTTCCTTGTCATTTATTTGGATGATCTCACACCGTTTTCAAAATCTGACCAAGACCACTTGAAACATTTGAGGAAGATATTTACAACATGCAGGAAATATGGAATCTCCTTGAACCCTAAAA
>APFE031558689.1:2684-32218 GCA_000404065.3 Pinus taeda
CCCAACATAGGCTTGTTGACCAGATACTTCCCCTAGGTTAGATGTTGTTAAAGTTTTGTTAATGTTCGTAAAGATATTGTAAAGTCTCCACATTTTGAGGAGAAAAGCACAAGTAGCACAGGTCCATAAGAGTCAAAGCGTCTTTAGGAAGGTCAAAGGCCCTTAGGTTTTCAAAGTCAAGTTGTTTTGAGAGCCACCCATGATGCGTGGACCATGGTATTGTAATGAAGGAAGAGTATAAAAGGAAGTCATAGAAGAGTCATAGGTCAGCTAAGTAAAGAAGTACAAGAGTTGAATCTTAATTGTTTATTCTATACTTGGGCGCAGGGTAAGGCTCCTACAGTTATGTGTGTAGAGACCTTGGTAAGTCCTCAACTGAGTGCATGGGCCCCTGCAGCTCTATGTGCATGGTTGGAAAGGGTTGTAATCGATAATCTAAAGTATAATAAAGACATATTTTGAAGAACTATCTATGTATCTATGTATTACGTTTTTTATCTTTGAAATTGCTTTATTTATGAAATGTTGAATGCATTTAATTGGGAAAAATACTTAATAGAGTTGCGAAGATGTAGATCTTATTATTTATATGATGTTATGCATGTTTAACACAATCGGTGAATGACATAAATTTGCTAACTATTATTCACTGTAAATTCTAGGTTTTAAGGGTTAGGGTTTGTGAAGGTCAAGATAAAGCCCTAGATATGAATAAAACACTTAACATAGCCCTCCGAATGCAGAAACATGGTTCTAGCATCCCCCGTTATCTCTTCGGGTGAGACTGCAGCCCACGCTATGCAGGTTGTTGCCTAAAGGGCTAGTAGTGTAGGGTTTTGTTGGTTAGCACAACTAACTCCAAACCTAAGTCCAAGCCCCCTCAAGCCAACAGATAGGTGGCTATCATATTCTATGTTATGATATTAATTTAAGACTTGTTCGACTTCATCGATGGAAAGGCATCGATGAAGGATGATGTCGATGCTTCTGTGATAGAGAATGTGTCCAATGAGGAGATAACGCTAGGCTTAGTGGCGAATGTGCCTACAGTCATCGTGATTGTGTTGAGGGTTAGATTTCTAAGTTCATAGGAAGAGGAGTATGTCACCATACCAGGGGTCATATTTAGATATAACGAATAGGTGTTCGTCCAAGAAAGATTCTTTAACAGGGGACCCTTGGGATTCTAAGGGGAGGTCAATGATGAACTCTGTAAGAATGAGAGATTTCTTTCTTTTGGGGGAGGAAAACGAAAGGTCAAACTCTTGTAATATAACCACTCATTGGGCGTACTTATGGTTCATCATATGATGTGTAAGAAAGTATTGCATAGAGTTGATACTTGCGATGATTGTGGTAGTCTTTAGCAAAATGTAGTGTCGTAATTTTTGGATGGCTTGTACAAGTTCTAAGGTTGTTTTTTCTGCTTATACTTCAAAGTAGGGCCCAATAGGTTCTTGCTAATGGAATAGATGACCTGCTCCCTATTATCAATACCTTATTGGACTAACACCCCAGCAATGGCTACCTCTAAAGATGAAAGGTAAAGAATGAGATCCTTGGTATGATCAGGAGGGCTTATCAGAGGTGCTTGTGACAATGTGTCTTTTAAAGCCTCGAATTATTGTTGGGCTTGACCATCTCATTGGAATGTGATGTCCTGATAAAGGAGATGCAAGAATTTGTGTGTGCATGTAGCTAGTTAGGTACAAAGCGACATAAGAAGTTGGCCTTACCTTGTAGGAATTGTAATTGCTTCAAAGTTTTAGGTGGTGGAATCTCATGAATGCCTTGAACCTTTAGGGAGTTGGCTTGAATTCCTTGTTGGGAGAAAATAAATCCCAACATTCTTCGAGTGCTAATGCATAAGACAGACTTAAGGGGGTTCAAGTGGATATTGTATTGCCGACACCTCTGAAAAACCAAGTGAATATCTTCCAAATGATCTGAGCACTTTTTGGAATGAACCATGAGGACATCCAAATAGAATAAGATGAGATGAGATAGATCATGAAATATATAGTTCATGGCCTATTGGAATGTGGCTCTAGTTTTTTTAAGGCTAAAGGTAATAACGTGATAGGCGAAAGTACCTCAGGACATTGTGAAGGTTATTTTGTACTGATCCATGTGGCGATTTTGGATCTGGTTATATCCAGAAAATCCATCCATAAAGGACAAGGCTTCGTGTCCCACATATGCATCAATAACTTGATCGATGAAGGGGATGAGATAGTTATATTTGGAACATCCTTTTTTTAGATCTTAGAAATCAATAAAATCGTGAAGAGTTCCCTATTTTTTCATGACATGTATAGGGTTGGAAACCAAGGATGTACAAGTGATGGGGTATATGAAACCATCTTTCTGAAGGTTATCAATTTCTTATCGAATAGATTTTGTTTTTGAAGGGTTAAACAGAAATTGTATTTTTCTGATTGGGCAGGCATCCAGCCACATGCAGATGTGGTGTTCCACAATCGAGGGGTTGATATGAGGCATATCATAATAGGACTAGGAGAAAATGTCCCTATACTCTTATAACAAGGATTTGTAGGATCCAATTTCTTCTAGGGAACATGCTACCCCTAGCAATATTTCTTCGATGATTTATGGTTTGGTGGATAAATTTAGCTTAATGGGAGGTGAGATATTGGACATGTTTCCCTCTTCAAACACATCCGATGCAGGAGGGATTCTTGAACCAGTCGACCTTCCCTGCTGGAAAAAAGTATTTCATTTCTATTGAACAAATGTGACGGAATGGGACAGTTATTTAGTAGATGTGAAGGATCGTTCTGGTAAAAATAAATAGGATGGTGCATGGAATCCCAAGGACATTTAGGTTCTGTCATGGCCTCCAGAATATTTTTGTTGGAGTGAAAAATATTTTCTAATAATGTAAGTGGCTGCAAGTGGTCATCAAGCTGAGATTGGTGCCCAATGGTGTTGATGAATAAGCAAGAAGATGATTCAACATTCACTGTCATGGAACCAAATGATGTGGAAAATGTGTATACTAAATTAGCCTGGATAGTTGTGAGTGGGGATAAGCCCATGCCTCTCAGAATTAGGGGAGGTATTGGAAAATCCAAGTATGATGGTTTTGTGTACAAATGTGATATCTATGGTGCTTGCACCTGGGTCTATTGTCAGGGAAAACTTGAGGAACCTGATGGCACTTCTTAATTTCTTGTAAATGGGAACATTACTTGAGAAAATGTTTAGGTTCATCACATAAGGTGCAACTATACGCAATTTGAGGTGGCATTGATTCCAACTTCCTCCTTGTATTACGGGAGGTTGTGTGAAAATGGGTGCAAGAGCAATATGAGAATGAAGCTTCATCTTCGAAGACACAATAGATGGTTTGAGACACATCATCTTCCATTGAGTTGTTTGGGAGTGATGGTGTGACCACATTAGCTTAGGTGAGAGCTCGCAATGTGTCTCAATACTCAGGGAGTTCTAGATAGTGATGTGTGTAGTGTTCATGTTGTGTGCATATAGCACATGGATAGTTAGTACATAATGCCTTATTATGTGTTGGTGTGGCCTTATCCCCTAAAGGTGTAGGTGGGGCCACTGGTGCCTGAGGAGCATGAACAAGGGATTTTAAATCTTATAAATATGGGCATAGATTGGTACGATTTCCTGATACATCACATACACATGGTGGAGGTACCGTGGAAGAAGAACTAGATGGGGTTTCAACCTTTTTACCTTTTTGTTTCTCCTTTTTGGTGGTCCTAGCTGGCTTTACCACAGGTATAGTTCCTTGAGATGTGGCTAAAGGAATGCTCATTCCGGTTGAAGTGATGTATGGATTTTGTTGATGTTGCCTATAGGGGAAAATACCAAACAAGGATTGTGAGAGCCATGTTAGGCAAGGTAAGTGTTGCAATGACTTGATGTGATGAAAAACCAGGTGGGGGATATAAGAAAGGTGTCTGGGTTATGTTGTATGGTAGGAAATTTGACTCAGTGGTCCCAACATTGGGTGTGCCTTGAATCGGTTCTTGAGATTGGGTAGTCTTTGATGAACTCATCATACACACTAGGGTTATGGGCACAGGCTTGATTAGGGGTGGTTATCTTGGGTACAATTTTAGGAGTGCTAATGTTTTAAATACCCCTAGGCATGCTTTAGTGTAAGAAGGGATCGACTCATTATGGGAGGTAGGAGTGGTAGGACATCATTGGGAGTTGTAGGTATTTGTTTCTGATAGTATGTGGTTTGATCAATGGTGATGATCTTTCCCTTGTGGGGAAAGATAATGATACAAAATATTAATGATGCTACTACATTCATGGCATAGATGTAGCTATGACCGAGTAAGATATTGTAATATAACTTGGCATCAAGGACTTTGATGTCTATGAGGGTTGTTTTACTAGCAAGATCCACTGGGATATTTTGGAAAATTCCAACGAGTGTGGAATGATGTTCGTCGTAAACCCTTAATGTAATGGGAGAATTAGTAAGTTCAAGGGATCCTAGTTTCTGCCAAACTAATTTTGACATACTACAAGTGGATTCCCCCTCATCTATGATGCATCTGAAGATTGTGATGTTTCAGATAGTGACCTGTATCTAAAAAGAAATGGTCGATGGGAGTCATGGTGAACCATTGTCTAAATAAAATTCCATCAATTGTGAATTAGAAGGGTCAATTGCACCTAATGCAGAAAGTAGGGATTTCCGTTGGGTTGGACAAGTTTGTAAGACCTCCAATGCTGACATAGAAGAATGACATTGTGCCAAATCATAAAAGATATTATAGCTAGTGGTTTCCTTTGATTTATGAGCATTACAATGTAATCGCCCTTTGACTATTCATGTGATATGTTCAATATGGGGTTGTGGGATCATAAATAGTGGCGTAGAAACAATATTAGATGATGAGGAGGGGTTTGTTTCTGAAGGAGTTCCATAATCTTGGTTTCATGTTTGTAGGATAATATCTTCTTCAGCTATGAAAATGTCATGATTAGATTGGTCTTAAGAACTTCCAATGGCAGGGTTTTGGTACTAGTGAGAGGTAGCCTCATTATATGTGGCTACTGCCCCTTAGTGGGGAAAATGGTTCTACATTACTGCAAGTTTCCAAGTTGTGGCCCCTTGCCCCCTAGCTTCTCTCATCTTTCTCAATTATGAGATTTGAGGACAATGATGGGTGTAATGCTCATATTCCCCACAAATAGCACATGCGTGGTTGGTTCAAAGACTAGTATTCTTATTTTGATTTTGTGGGTTGTTGGTACCCAGATTTTGAGTTTGAGTCCGATTATGGGGATTACCCCCTAGTGGTGCATGCATAGGTTGGTTGCTTCCCGTACATAGGCACCCCCTCTGGCTTATTATTTCCTTTCTTCTTGTTGGGACTTGGCATATTAGTAGTGTTGAGGCTTTCAAAAGCCTATTATTGTTAGGTGAAAAAAGGTTACACAAACTCAACCCCTACATTAGGTTGAGGTGAGGAGTTAGTTTATTGAGGTGCAAGGAAAGGGTAGTAAGGATTTATTTTTCGTGGGTTGATGTAAGGGGTTTGGGGAGTCAACACGGCCTTCATAGTGCGAGGAGGATATTGGTTACTCAGTACGGTAGGGTACTAGTTCCCCTGCATGAAGGGTTTTGGGGATGCATTAGATGATTGGGATAATAGCCCACGCTAGATGGAATTTGGGTTGTTTTTGGACCCCAAAATTATTGGAAATGGGGTGGCCCATTGTATATGCTACCAGAATGATTTTGGGAGATGATTCCAATCAAACCATCAACAAAATTTGATGCTCTTGGCTTAGCTTGGGCGAAAGGAAGCAGATGGGGACAATTAGGTAAGACCGTGTATATGTATCATGATTGATTATAGATAAGCTCAATCTATTGAGATTTTGTGATGGATTGTTCCTTTGTTTGAGGCATGGTTGTAGCCACGTCTTTTTCAATTGCTGGTGTTATCACTCCTCCAGATTTTCGAGGCTGAGGAAGAGTCCAACTGAGGTAACCACAGACCAATATTTTGACTTGGTAAATAGCCCTACCAAGCTGAAGAGGGATCTCTCCAAATAATCACAGCCAAGAGGGCTATATAGACTAGGGTTTTAGGATAGATATAGTATCTCAAGAGGTTGTTTGATTTATTTTTTATTGGGGTAGTCACTGGATGAGTCAATTATGTCAGAGAGTGAACTAGGTCAGGGAAAAAGAGAATCAAAATTACAAACATCTGATAGGGCAAGGTAGCCACGTTAATTTAACACTTTGTAGTATAGCGATGAAATGGTTTAGATTGGCGAGGTGCTAAAAAGAGCATGAAAATCATGAATTCTTTTTAAACTGGAGAAATAAAACAAATTATTATGATTTTCCCAAAACAAGGCATAAAAGATGAATTTTGCTTATCACACCTTGAAAATCAAGCATATTTAAAGTGAAATGGATCACGAAAGGTACAAAACATTCACACATATGTAACTGAATAGGAAACAATTTCAGAATACCATGCCACAGGAATCCCACCGAAATAGCTGCAACTCATCCAATATATTTCATGCCAAAGTCAGAAACACTAGTACAACATGCAATAGAGTCCAACCTATAGAATGACTAAGAAATTACAAGATATAGGCCTCAAACTAACTCATCCTAGGCTCAGGGGTCGAATCCAAGAGAGGAGGAGTAGTTACAACAAAAACTGAACTAATAGCTAGAGTGTAGGGTGGTCAAAGTGACTCATCCCTAACTTAAGAAAACTGATTCATTACAAGTCATGGAGGCCATTTACCTAATTTACTTACCCTAGGTAATAGTAAAAACATAATAATTACATCAACCACATCAATTACAACAGTAAAAAATGATTTCCCATAGGTAAAAATTAATTTTGTAGAAGAACAATGTAAAAACTGGGCCAACGGTCCAGCGCCATCTTCAAGCTCACTTTTACCTACCTTCCTGATGCCCAAATTTAGCCCATGATATCTCATTGGAAATCTTATCCTGTCTAGTTTCCAAAACTTCCCTTGGTTTTTAAATTAGGCTTGATTTGTCCCTCCAAAATTCATTACTCCCAAGACAACTCAAATGTGCAGTGCCTGGTCCAGAAATGAGGCAGAAACACGATTTTCAGGTGGTTTTTTTCCTTTTTCACCTGCCCTTTTTGCTTTATAGGGCTGGAAACATGGTTCTGTTTGATGTCTTAGTCCTTCTGAATCCACTAGAGGCTTCCATTCCTTCAAATTGTTCCTCAAAAAAGTGAGCAAAGCCTAGGGCGTTGCGCATTTGACCAAAAAGATGATATGAAATTGCCTCAAAAAAGACACTAAAGACAATTTTACAAAAATCGAGCCAACAGTCTTGAAAATTGGTCAATAAGTTGATGTTTGGTGTGGCTAAGCATGGAGTGAATCCTATACAAGTATACCAATCTTCTTCTTTTCTTCTTGGTGAGTTAGGGATTCAATTCTTGCCCTAGCAAACTTGAGCTTTTCCCTTTCTATTTGATTTCTTCGGCAATAATACTTTGCCATCTTTCTTAAAATTTCAGTGTCTCTTTTTGCCTTTTCAAGGATCTTTTCAAGATGGTTTTTCACCCTCTCAAGCCAATGCTCCCAGTTCTCATGGACCATTTTGGAAAATTGTTCATTTAGGGTAAGCTCATTAGCTAGTTCAGCCTCTTTCTATTTTTCTAGCTCCAATGCTCTTTTTAGGCCTCTGGTCCTTGGCCTTCTTCTTGGAACCTGTTCCTCCATCTGGTCACTATATTCTACATATGCTTCATCAAGGAAAGCCTTAGCCTTTTTAGCCTCCCTCTTTGTCTTGATGAGTTGAATATCCATGAGCTCATGTTTGGTCTCAAACTTCTTGTTCTCCTGCTCATAATTTGTGATGGTGTATTCTGCCCTCTGCAAGTTGACCTAGATCTATCCAATGAATTCATATTTTTATTTGATGAAAATTCTTGTGCTCTCACTATCATCATGATCAACTAAGTGAAAATCCTGTTATGTCTCATGGAGGTCCTCCTCCTGCTTCTTGATCTTTGTCTCTGTCATCTTCTCCTTGCCCTTCTATACCTGCTTTACTGATGAAGAAGGCAAGTCGCCTCCCACAATCTATGGGGAAAACACTTGCCTATGTCCTCTCTGATAAGTATGTGCCAAAATTCCCAAATCAACATCTTTAGGCTTGATGATCTCACCTTGTTCAATGTGCTCTTGCTCT
The DNA here is from genome assembly GCA_000404065.3 of Pinus taeda. Lineage (NCBI taxonomy): Eukaryota > Viridiplantae > Streptophyta > Pinopsida > Pinales > Pinaceae > Pinus > Pinus taeda. The sequence goes on from APFE031558689.1 coordinate 10,912, forward strand.
CTAAATTCATCTATGTTAGGTGAATGAATATTCTCATGGAATGGTGATGATGGAGGTGATGGTGTGGCTCTCATCAGATGAGGATGAATGATATATGGGCTGAGATGGAAGAATGGAGGTCGAAGGATGAGATGATGAAGGGATGATTTGAACATTCTGAGTAGATGAATGAGTGAATATGGGATTAGCTATGAAGGTGCTCCAAGCAATGTTGAGTTCCTTGAGATGATAAATAACTATAAGTTTAATGAGGGAATGATGAAAGAGACTCTTCATTTGATCTTTATACTCACTCTTTTGGGAAATGTAGGCTATCTTCTCAACACTCCAGAAAAGATAGTAGGGTATATTGAGCATTTTTACCTCAGTGAAATGCATTAAAAGTCAGATATGATAAGAATAGAGCCTAGAAAGTATACATTCACATGAAAAATATTTCATAATAATCTTCATCATTGGAGAATATCTGTCAAGGAAGCATGAAAAAGGAAAATAACCCCTTCTTTCATTCCAGTATCTTGGTTTCATATAAGGCTCATAATAATGCCTCTCCAAATCACCTTGTTTAAACCATTTCTCCCCAACATATGGGATCCCAGTGGCAGCTGATACAATGGCAGTAGATAGAGTAAATGTGATACCTGCCAGAGTGACCTGGTTGTCTTGGAGTTTAGATATGAAGAGCCTGGTCAACTCAGGATGGTGTTGGACTGCCTGAACTTTCTCACAAAAATCATAACAGCATAGCCATTTGAAGGATGTCATAGTCATAGGGGATGCCAAGAGTTTCGTGAGATCTTTGGATTTAAATTTTTGTATCTGGCCCCCTTTGTGAGCTTTCTTGACCTCTGTTTCTTCCCTATCTATTTCCTCTTCCTCATTGTGTGGTTTGTATTCCTCATCTTCCATGATGTATAGTATCAAACCCTAGGGAGGTGTAAGGTAGTGGGAATGTAGTTTTTTGGAAATAGGAAATGGGGAAGGGTAAATATGAAGATGATGGGTGAAAGGATATATGTAATGGAGGGCGATATAGGGTAGTAGTATGATAGCTCGGGAATGGGGGAAATTGTTTGCAATATAGGGGGTTTGGGAGCCTAGGTATTTGTATCACCTAGGACTTAGGGTTTTGGGACAAAGGGTTAGAGGGTATATGGGATAAAAGGTTTAGGGAAAGGGAAGGAAGGTGTAGGGGAGTGTATAAAAGGGATTGAGAGTGAAAGTTAGTTTTTTGGGGAGTTCTAGGGTTTAGGTATAGAATTAAACCAAATCTTCAATTAAACCTTTCAAACACTTTGGGAGTGACTTGAGTAGGAAGAAAAACACATTCCTTAGCTACTACTTACTTGTTTGGAGGTTGAAAGCAGTTTGGAGGAGCTGAGGAGGTGACTATAGCCTTCCTAGACAAATTCACAACACTAATCCATAGTGTGCAATGCCTCAAGCAAGTGTGCAGTGTCTTAAGGGAACGTGCATAGCCAGAAGAGAACTCACAGTGCCAAAAGAAAATGCATAGCACCTGCTCTGTTCTGCTGATTTTCACCCTGAACTGTGAAAAGGGTTTCTTGGGGTTTGCTCAATTAGTGGTAAGAGGAAAATGAGGCTGAGTTTGAATCCAATAAGTCCTTTATAGCTGAGTGAATTTGATCTCTTAAATTTAAAACCCACTTTCTAATGTTTCATTTCACCTTTTTGACCTCTTTGCTAATTTCCTTTCTGACTTTTTCCTTTGCATGGATGATGCTGAAGTTTTGGCAATCTTTACTTTTAAATTTTGCTTGGATGATATTGGTAATAGGGTTTGAGTAAACAGGTAGGAATTGTGACTTATTACATATGATAAACATAAAGTTACATAAATAAATAAAATTATTACCACTCTTTTTGAAATAAAATTACAATCTAAAACAAAACTTATACTTTTGGAATGAAAATTAGAGCTCTGGAAACCATAGTTACATGTTTGCAAATCCTTTTTGAATGAAAAAGGGATATTATTTCTTTCACTCTCATGCTTTTGCTGGCCTTATGCAATGAAATAGTGTTTTATTTGACCTTGAAAAAATGAAACCTAGAGACCTAATGAAAACCTTGAGTGAGCAGAATTCATGTAGACTTGACTAACATAAGACATGATGAAATGAGCTTTTAAAATGAATGTATGCTCAGTAAGACACAGGAAGTTGGGCCAAAAAATATCGATTTTTTGAGGGAGAGTGGGATTTTGACTTGGGCTACCATCAGTGAGTAAATATTTTGCATGAGGACCTAGGTGGAATGATAAAAATTTCAACATGGGACACTAATATGATATAAAAGAGGAGTTTTGATTACTAATGGTAGTATGCAAATATTGACTCTAATAGTTTGCAGAAGATATTTTAAAAACAATTCTAGACAAAGGTCTTTTATTATGTTGACTTTGCAGAGGTTACGATGCTTTCCCCACTCACGGATATCACCTAAAATATGAGTGGATTTGGTTTTCCAGAAGTGGTTCAGCAGTTCTAACCCAGTCTCATTTCACTCTAGTAGTTGCAAAAAAGTGAGGAACAAACGAGCTATGGATTCAAACGTGTGATGGGAACTAACTTCCTCACTTACATACCATTTTGCAGTAGGGCTTGTGAGGGTGTGTTGAAATATCCTCAGACGAACTGATTCCTCAATGATGTTGTTGGATGAACACCAAAAATGATAGGTCATCACGTTAGCAAGATCTTCTCCTTTATTGTCTTCAAATTTTGGGATATATAAAGGTAGCTTGATTGGCATAGGGGGCTAAGTTTGGTTATGGGTGATTCTGTCATTGGTGAGATTAGTTAAATTTGGTAGATTCAAAGAAGCAATAAATGGGATTTTTTATGTTATTGGCCATAGTGGTATGACTTGGGGATGTAGCCTGAAAGAAGTTCCCTTGGGAAGTAGTAGGGCTACTTGGGGGAGTAGAATGTGTACTCCCTACGGGGGTAGTAAAATGGGTTCCTTGATGGGGAGGTATCCCCAAAATGGTTTCTCCTATAAAGGATGACCCAATTAGAGTGGCTAGATGGTATCTTCTATGCCTTGATGGCAGGAAACCAAGTAAACCTATTGGTAAATGGGGGAGATTTAGGATGTGACGAGAGAAACGAGTAACCCTTGAGTTCCCTATGGTGCCCTTTGTGTGTGAAAGTTACTATATATGGTGAGAGAGGAAATTTTATCAAATAGAATGAAGCACATACATAGAAAAGGAGTGAAAATAGAAGGTTAATTGTCATTTTAAATTTATGCTATGTGATCAATCAAACAAGGAAAAGGTTTTTTTGTTTGTGTATGACAAAAAATCATAAAATACCTATGTGTCCTTTCCACTCAAAAGTAATTTTTCCTTGCGAGGATTCTTATAGAAGGGAATTGGGGCCACATCTCGAAAGTAATAGTGATGTTTCCAGTAGCCAAGAATCAACCAAGGTAATCAAGAGGCTTTAGTGTTTCCCACACCTCCACCTATAAGGAAATATGCCATAAAAGTTTGGCCACTAAGATACCTTCATCCCCTAGGGGAATTTGATTCTTGAGCTTCTTGGTATCCATTCAACAATGTGGAGCATTATACAATTTGGGTAGCCTCGTATAGGACTGCACACACTGAGAACTAAGCCTCACCCCCTCTGAATCGGGGTTCTGGCATGCCTACCATTATGGTACTAACCTAAACTTTAGGACCCCTATGGGGAATTTAGTGTGTTCAAGTGTTATAGTTGTTTTTAAAGAGGCTTATTCACTTAGAGTGTCGAAATTTAAGCTTCAAAGAAACTAAATATCAAGATTCCAAAAGGTGTATACCCTTCGTACAAAGTTTAGATGAGTTTAATGTGTGGAGTGGAAATGTGCAAATGAACTTGTGAGCATACAAGAGTGTGAGGCAATTATCCTTTACAACTCCCCTAATTATGCTATGTTATGATTGTTCCTTGCAAGAAAAGAAATCATGTTTGTATAATTGGCCACTTACTTCTTTCATAATTACACTATGTGAGCATATAAGGAGATATAAAAATGTGTGCGTTGAGAAATATTTCATATTCAAACCCAAGATGGACCCAAGGACGCAAGAGAAGTAGGGGCTACTCCCTTTCTTACTAACACCTGTTCCTAGTCCTGATAAAATTTGAAAATTTGAAAAGCTTTGGTTAGTCAAAAGGATGTGTGGATAATGGGCCAATTACTCTTCTCCTAATTAAGCTATATGTGATGATTGAATTGAGCAAAGAAAGATAGAAAGGATGTGTGGGTTAGGGCCGCTTACTTTCCCCTGGTTAGGCTACATGAGCTATAGTTTTTATAAGTAAAAATAAGAAATTACCTTACTAATAATGGTTAGAAAAGTAACTAAGTAGCCTATCTAAACTATGAAAAAACGCAGGAGTGCAGACTATTCATTAAGTGCTGCCAAAACACTCAAGAAAGAAAAATTACAATGATTTTTTGGTTGTTTTGTAAACCACATGGGTTTTTCCTACAGACATAGGAGTGCGACTCGCACGTCTGTCTATGGGAATAGCCACGTGACCAGCTCAAAAAGTTAAATTTAGGTTTTTTCCAGGCTAGGAAGAGGTTTGAGTGGGACCTGCCAAATTCCAGAGAGGTAAGGGATGATAAAAACAATGAAAATGCAGAGAGAGAGGTCCTGCAACACAACCAATTAAATCAAAGAAAGGCACAAAATATGGTCACCATTTTGTATCTGGTGTTTTTTTTAGCAAGGGTCCCAAAACACCTATCCTTGTAGTTTTGTTGTCACCTACAAATAGCATACAAATAGTTGGACAATGTTAGTTCTTTTGTAAGAACCAACAAAGTATGAGTGAGGTAAGAACAATACATGAACAAGATTAAACAAAACTAAAACAAAGAACATAAAACAATGCTTAAACACATCAACAAAAGAATTAGGAACATAAAGCTCTTTATTGATTGCTCGTACAAGATCTATAAATGAGATATCAAAAAACTTGAAGAGAAAATTCTTGAGAAATGGTGCTCAGCAGCGCTTAGCAAGGGACTTCTTTCTTCAATCTCCTATGTAAGCTCACTCTTTCTCAAAGAAGCTAAGAGAACTCTCAATGATGATGGAACTCTCTCAACAATGCAATGTAGGATTTCCTTGGGGCAATGTTTCCAGCATAACAATATTGGAACTTTTTCTTCTCAACAATGGAATGCAAGATTTCTTAGGAGCAATTTTGTCAGCATAACATTGCCCTATTCTTGGCCTTCCAATGGCTTGTTTATATATAATTTTAACTCCTCTTTCCTTCCCTTGGCACATTAATGAGAAAATGACTTGATATGAGGTGTTATGAATAAATATATAGGAAATAATGTAAATGATAATAATTAATAATGATTATTTAAGTAGTAATTAGGTTTAAGAGTCATGTCTAAATGAGACATGACTCTCCATGAAGAGGCACCTACATAGTATATAAGTAGGCCTCTCGTCCTCATTGTATCATCTTATTCACACATTTAATATATAATATTTGTATCCTCATGGATATCTTTATATTCCAAGTCTTCTGGAGTAAATAATTTGAAGAAGGAACTTTGTTCACTTCATTTGGTATTAGAGCTTCGTCTGATTCAGTGTTTGGCCATCAACCTGTCGTTGTGATTCTAGTGTTTCGTTATTGGAGTTTTCTCCATTCCTCTAGTTTGTCTTTCAAGCATTTAAGAATCTCTTGGGGTTTCTCCAGGGTTAACGTAATCCATTGACCTTTAAAATGTATATATATATATATATATAATATATATATATAATATATATATATAATATATATATATATATATATATTATATATATATATATATATAGATATAAGAGACAAAGTATATATTATAAAAAACTAAAAAATTAATTAAAAATAATAATAATAATATGAATTCATAAAAAATTACTATTAAACAAAAAAGTTATATAAAAACAAAAGTTTATATATAAAAAAAAATTATTGAAAAATAAATCATAAAAAATATATATCTGGTTGATAAAACATTGTTGGACACACATCAGACTTTGCAGATATGATTCTCCTCCTCTCTCTTGTTTCCCTCTGCCACCATACAAATATAATAATATATATATATATATATATATATATATAATATATACATATAAAACCCTCGAGACACCTTCCATGCCTAGAGTTGACCTTCGCCCTCGGGCCAGTGGCAACTCATTCAACACTACTATGCACAGGGTTTCATGCCACACTGCTTTCTGAACCATCCTCATCCACTGCCAACTAAAATCATGTCCAATCCATAGCATCTTCCCTCCCCTTGCCACGGTCCATCGTTTGTTCCACCTCTGGCAGTTCATTCTCCCGCGAGTTTTTGTTGACTGCCTCCACTCACACATTGACGCCCATCCAACTACTGTCGATGACACTTGTGAATCAGCTCAGTCGTTGTCCACTTCATTAGCAAAAAAAAAAAAACTACAGTGCCATCCCACACTACGCCACTCCTGACACTCAACCACGACATCTTCTACCACATGCTGCAAATTTCACCCAAGGTTACAATGGACCGACCCTACCAACAACCTGACTCGCTTGAAGACATCGCCAATAGGTAACCACAATAACCATCGACTTCATTCCCCAACATCCCTATTCATCATTGCCCTGTCCATTTCCAGCCGATCAAGCTTAATCACTGATTGGTCAAACGACGTGACCAACCATCCTATCTATTGATCTCACCCTCCCGCTAAAGAAAAAAAAAATTTAAAAATCTTAATTTAAAAATCTTGACTGACATTCCTTTTAGAAAAAGGTTGATAATTATTTTAAAAAAACTATTAAATATAAACTATAATATATAATTTAATATATATATATTATTTTATCATTTAAAAAAGAAGGTAAAATAAAAATAAAGGGTATTTTAAATAAATAACCTTTTTTTTTAAGAGATCCATACAAAGTTAAAAAAATTTAAGAAAAAGGAAAAAACAATATGGGTATCTTTTCAATATGTCCTTTTTTTTCAGAAGGGTACCTAATTGTCAAGAATCATTCAGAAATCAAAACGTTCTTTGCACAAAATGTTACAAAACTTTTTCCTTAGTCAAATTTCTAAGTGATACAAAAAACAATCATTAGCAAGAAATATGAAACAATTAGGCAACAACATACAGATTTTAATAAGGAAATGAAGAAAACATAATCCACATTGCAAGTTGAATTCCCATCATCACTCCTACCAAATGATGTAATCTAGTGTACCAAGAAATTGTAACTAGAAGAACAAGAGAATGGAAAAATATCCAAAATTTGGCAAATAAAGAAAGCATTACAACATGAACATAAAAATATTGTGGATATGGATTACAAGGAAGTAATGGAAAAGGATGAATAAATCTCTTGCCTCAAGGACCATGTAGAAAAATTACTTGCACAAGTGAGGAAGACTAAGGTCACAAATAAAGAACTCAAGAAGCAATTATCATAACAAGAAAAGGAAACCTTGCATTTAAAGAACCTTAAGAAAAATTTATTAGAAGAAATTAGAGATCTAAAAGATGAAAAACTCAAAAGTTAAAACATTGAAAATAAGGTTGATGAATCAGAAACCAAAGAACTTTTACATCTGAGGATACATAATCAAATTCTACTCACTCAAATTAAGAAAATTAAGGATGATAAGAAAGCATTAAAAAACAAGTTAGAAAAATTTACTTAAGAAGAAGTATCGAAATATCTAGTCGTAACGGTCCAAGTTGAAGATAAGGGAACGAATACTGATCCAGTGAATATCATAACTGAACAAGAACGTAAACTAGTTGAAGAAAATACACACTTAGATGTTTTAGATCAGATGATAAACACCCCAAGTGAAGGTTTTGTAACCAACTCAACAACGTTGTCACCTGAAGTAAATAAAAAAATTTCCACACACTTAATAAGGGAAATTCAAACCAAAAAAGTCTCCTATCGACATCCGAATCATGAGAGTAGACAACTTAATCATGCTACGTATTGGGACCATTCAAAACATAAAGCACAAAATGATGTTCCAGAGAATAGTGATGTAACCTCAATCCAATCCTATGATGACAAGTCATTACAAAATTCTTGTGATCATAATATTCCAAAAAAGATTAATCTAGGGTGGTATGATCCCTTCTCAGTGCGACAGTTTTGTTTGTCACCTAGAAGATCATATCAACTTGTATCAACGAAGATGATTGTTTTGAGATGACAAGACATTCAAAACTGAAAAAGAGATCAAGCCTTTTTCATTGACAAGCTTTGAGGACAAAGCTTTTTAAGGGGGAAGGCAATGTTATGAATAAATATATAGGAAATAATGTAAATGATAATAATTAATAATGATTAGTTAACTAGTAATCAGGTTGAAGAGTCATGTCTAAATGAGACATGACTCTCCATGAAGGGGAAATTGCATAGTATATAAGCAGACCTCTTGTTCTCATTGTATCATCTTATTCACACATTTAATATATAATATTTGTACCCTCATGGATATCTTTATATTCCAAGTCTTCTGGAGTAAATAATCTAAAGAAGGAACTTTGTTTGCTTAAGGAGGACAACATGATCACCTTGGGGGTTGAATATCTCCAAGTCAACTCACAATGTAATTTACTTGGGTTGTACATATCAAGGAATCCCAACTCAAATTATGTGAAGTGGTTGCAAACTATTGACTCAGACTTTGGTTGACCCATGCGACTATTGAAGGAAAAGTTGCAGGGTTGTTAATTTCTTCCTTTGGAGAGCCCACACGGATTTATTTTTTAGCTTGAACCTTGGATTTTTTTTTTATTTTTTGGCTTTTTTGATGTCTTCAGTTGGAAGATCTTCACTTGTACATGTTTTTGTCTAACTCAGGGTATCATCTGACTTGTACAAATGTGCATATGATTTTTCCATATTAATGATAACTCTAAGGTTTTCCTTAGCTGCAATGAATAACATAAGAGAGTATGCACATGACCTTTGAAATCAACAAGTAAGATGGCAATATGAAACACCAATTTCAATGTGTAAAACCAAAATTTCACAAGAGGGTAGTAAAGAGTTAGTCTCTAGAAGGAAAGTAATAGTACTATCCTAAGAGAGGCACACAAGAGAAATGAAAAGTTTGTTTGATATATAGTTAAGTATTTCACATACACACACCAATCATTCAAGAAAATACAACACACATTCAACAAGATAAGCAACAAAGCCAATGAAGCAGTTCAATTTATTTAGTATATATGAACATAACATATACTACAAACATCCAAATAATAGCCTTATAATACTCATGATACATACATAAAAATGTCTTGGCATAACGATATTTTGATTATTAAGTGAGAGATCCAAGTACATAATTACAATGGTGGGAAAATAGCTCCAATAGTGGAACAATAAGTCACTTCTTGCTTCTCCAAAGAATTATCTTCTCTCCTATGCCAAGCTAGAGAAGCCAAGGCTAGCTCTCCAAAGCTTAAGCCCCCAATAGTCATTTGCTTGAGTTATGAGGGTGTATTTATAAAAATAGAAACTACCTTGCATATCCTCATGAATTTTGAGCTTCCCTCATGAGTATTGGACTTCCAAGTGACTTTTTAACTTCTACAAGCCTCTTGGATGTTTCATAGTGAATCTTTACTCCACATGTGACTTTTCGTATTCCACATGTAACTCTTTGACTTACACACATTTACATTTCTTCATTTTTTGAAAATACATAATACCCTCCACATCATTTGGCAAGACCCATTGATACATATGAAATTGTGATGACATTTGTACAAGCCATAACTTGACAATGTTGACATGGAACTTCATGATATTGTGGTATTGCCAAGCTGCTCTTCTTTCTACATTGACTTTGACTTCTTCATGATATATCTTTTCTTATTCATCTTTTCCACCCTTCAAAAGTGTCTAGGTGAATGTTGAAACCTTCCAGTTCATCTTCTTTTTCTTGATTCAAGGTTCCTTTTTTGTTATTCATAATGGTTCTTCCTTTGCTCCTTCTTCACAAGTACTCTCATATAGCCTCTCCTAGAGGGCCTCTAATTGATGACATCTCTTAAGCATTACCCCATCATGTTTTGATGTTGATACTTGTAGATGGAGACCACACATAATAAGCCAACATTAGTTCAAAAACCACCTATTCTACCTATTCTTACTCAACATGCAAGGTTTTTAAGAGGAGGAGACAGGGAATTACGTAGTTGAGGGTTGTAAGAACTCAGGGATGCCTCACTATTTACTGGAGCTTCACAATGTTTACTACAAGAGGGATTGCTAGGTCTCCTTGTGTAGTGAGGGAGTCCAAGTGGCAAGGTACATAGCTTGTTGCTTGATGAGATATAGTGAGGAGTGCCTAAGGGGAAGGAGATAAGGATTGCGTATTTGGGAATCAGAGGGATTGAGGGAAAGTCTCATTATCCAATGAAACTACCTAATGCATAGTAGGGAACAAGCCAGGATAAATGATTTCACAGTGAGGGATCTTATTCAGGGGGAGGCGCATGACTAGTCACTGTAACTGCACAATGCGCAATGATTGAGACACAAGTTCAGTGAATTATGTAGTTGATGACTTCACTGATAAAAAAATGATCCTTTTCTCACTAGAACTACATAATTCATAGTAGGAGGCTCAACTTATGAAGACAATTTCACAATTTAGTGACTCAAAGAGACAACGAAGCAATGTTTCTCACTAGAACTGCACAATGTGCAGTGACTGAGGGGGAGGCTTAGGCAACTTTGTAGTTAGGAAAGTTAGTGACACAAAGAGGTATGCCTTCCCATTACAACTATGCAATGTGAAATCTAGGCCAAGAGAGAATAAGAATTGCATAGTTGATAAGGTTAATAGATGAATTGATGAGTTAGATTTCAAGGTTTTTCAATGTGCTGATGGAGGGAGATTGTTCTCTTGGAATACGTAGTGCGTAGTTTTAAGAGACTGGGGATGCTTCACTATGTTCTGGGAATGTGCAATGCACAATTCTAGGAGGGACAAATATCGGTTGAAGGTTCAACAAGTTGCAAGGATAGTGAAGGCTCCAAAATGGCTACATATGGGATTAGTGAGCTAAGAGAGCACCAAACATGAAATCAAATCCTGAAATGGTGACCTCATAGTTATATAACATCAAAACATGCCACAAAATTCAAAATCAACATGCATACCTTGAAACGACAACAAAGTGACACTTATTTCTAAGTGTGATAATTGAAACATCATTTTGTGACACTTATAATACAAGTAACAATGGGAGCGTCGACTGCAACCAAACAATGTTCTAAGTTATGGGAAAGTCCCTAGCACATATTCTTATCACATACAATATTTTCTACTTAGAAGAATGCACTAGGTTGGCCTCTAATGGTACACTAAAATGTAACACATGGAAGAGTGAAAAAAATCAAAAGCGACAACTGCGAAAATAATCAAACATGAAGATGATACTTGCAAAAGCTAAAGAAAGTGAAAGAGACACATTAGTATATGATGAGATTGAAAAAATTCCACTTGTGAAAGTGAAAGCAAGAAAAAAATGACAGTCACAAAAGTGAAAATGACACAAATGAAAACCAAAGTGCATAAAAGCGACATTTGAGAAAGCTCATTGGGGAGATGATATAATTGTTATTAATGGTCAGAGAACTTCCAACTAAGTGTTGTATACTAATTGTCAACAAGGGATGCATAGTATCTGTCTCCAGGAACTGCATAATCATTGTCCTTAGGGACTGTATAATAAATGTCTCTTGCAACTGTGTTGTCATCATCCAGAGAATTGTGCAGTTATTGTCCTCAACAATTGTGCACTCATTGTCAGTGATTATTTGTTGAAAATAATACTAAGAGGGGGGGTGAATCAGTATTATCTAGTCCTTTTAACAATTCTTCCTTATTTATACTTTGAATTATTTTTGCATATCAGTACCATAAAACAATGAGCATGAATAAGAAAAACAGACAGTCACATCAAAGAACACCAGATCTAAGGTGGAAACCCAATGTGGGTGAAAACCACCTGCTGCAATATGTCTCTATCTTCTTTCAAATTAGAAACTCCTTTTACAATGGTCTTGTACTGGTGCAGTCCTTTACCAGTACGCAGGCTGCAACCTGCAGAGAGCTACAACTCTCTCTCGTTTTCCAGTCTCTCCTGGAAGGGAGCTACAACCCCCTACTTCTTTTCTTTCAAGGACCAGTTTTCATAAATTTTCAAACTGGATCCATAAATATCAAATGACATCAAGTACAGTAAGTCACCCAGATAACTCAGATCCACAATAACAGAAAACTAAACCCAGAACACCTTCTGTGGCGTCTCCTGTGGCACCTCCTACGGCGTCTCCTGCGGCGCCTCCTACGGCGTCTCCTGCAGCGCCTCCTACGACGTCTCCTGCGGCGCCTCCTGCGGCGTCTTCTGCGGTGCCTCCTGCAGCGTCTCCTGTGGCGCCTCCGCACTTCCGCAGCTGCAGCGCTCGAGAGATCACCCTTCATAGATTTGCTTTCCACTTCACTTTCATATAAATCGAGCTTTTGAAACAACAACTCAATATTTCAGATCTTAAGATATTCAACCCAAAAGCATACACAAGCCAAATGATCTCCTTTGCTTTATATAGGCAAGCTCTTCCTCAAATCATGGACCAATACCACGGGCCAAAACAATAACAAACCAATACCATCAACTCAATACTAGGGATCAACACGTCTGTCGAGATGCCATGGTCCAAAAACCACAGGTTCAAATTCCAAGGACTAACTACCATGGAACAAAGGTCAAAGGTAAGTTTTCCCACATGAAATAAACTTTTCTCTGCATAAAATTCCGTGAACTTTTCTCCACATGAAATAAGGTTCAAATTCCAAGGACTAACTACCATGGACCAAAGGTAAGTTTTCCCACATGAAATAAACTTTTCTCTGCATAAAATTCTGTGAACTTTTCTCCTGCGTACTTCTTAATTCTCATCATATTGAGAGCCATTGCATGGGTGTTGCCATCAAGTACAACATCTGTAACATATAACCATACCAGAAACATAATGCCAACAACACTATGTTTAATACATAGTTTTAATATCCTTTGCAGCATTAATGTAATGTACCCACCATATATTTTATGCGTTCAACCATATGTAATGTATATACTTGCACTAGGAGACTTTAACAACATGGTATATGTTTTAATATATGGTTCTTACACCACATATTATATATGTTCATAAACCATATGTTTGTGTTATGAGACTTTTACCTTCACCATGTAATGATCCATTCAACCCATTATTTCTCCTTGCAACAAAAGTGAAGATGTTGCACTTTTTAGCCTCACTCTCATGTGATGAAAACAATTATAAGTCCAAAATAATTAAATTAATTAAAATCAAGAAAGTTGGATTTAATCCTACCTTTCTAGATTGAGTTTGTTCCTCATGGTTAGGAGTCAGTTTAGGCCTAGTTGGTTGAGAGATTCTCTCCAACTAGTTAGGCTCCTAGATTAGTGTGTTGTTGAGATATTTTCTCAACCATAGTGTCCAAGATAGACGTACTATCTTGAGACCAACTTCCTTATGTATTTATTTGTACTATTATCATTCTTTTTACATTGGATTGGATTGATTAATAATGAGAATGTGAGGAATGTTGTAAGGTTGAGGCCTTTTTTGCCATGTCTGGTTTCTATGTTTCTGAGTGTTTATTTTATTGAGTTTATTATTAGTGTGTTAGTTTCCATCATGTGGTATCAGAGCTTGTGTAAAGAGTTTTCAGCAGAGCCTATGTGCGGATTGAGCCTACGAAGTCCATCGAACATGGAGCCAGGGTTTGGGTCAAGAATCGAACCTAGAAGCTGAAGATTTTTGTTGTAGATGTTGCTAAACCGGGCTAGGAGGAGGTAGTACTGTTTGCAGCAGATCTGGAAAGCGAGCGCCAGGCGAGTAGTGGACAGTGCATATTGTGAGCAAGGCAGTACTCCATCTCTGCTTAATCAGTAGAAATGAATTCATTATGTTCCTGTTCCGTGGTTTATTTACTATTGTTCTATGGAATTTATATTCCTTATAGTTTTTTGGGGATAAAATTAGTAAGGAAAGAAGTGCGCGGTTAGACAGTGAATTTCCACAGCATCCATGAATAATTATCGACTCTAAAGACCATATTTCCTGATAAATCAATGATTTTGAAACCTTTGGCATTGGACTTTACTGGTCGCTTCCAAACTGTGAATGTTATTGGACACCAAGAGATCGCGAGAGTGGAAGAGCTCTCCGCTTAACATTTATCATAGTCACCACAAAAACTGAATAATCCTGAGAGGCAGAGAAACAAGGATGCAGCTGAGGAATTCTTTGATTGGTTAAATCATCCATGCCAGAGACTGAAGAGTAGACACAATACACAAGCATAAGACATCAACGTGGAGAGTAGTAGCTCTGTGGAGATCAGCCAACAAAACCCTGGAAATAAATGCCTTGAGCCAAAGTGTAAATCATTTGGACAGGTTATCTTGATAAGTAAATGCGTTGAATGTTTCTAATGTTTCCGTATGTAATTTCTCCAAATGATTTTTTTTTAATTGTACTTCAACCTTTGAAGGAAGGGCCAAGTGTTATATTAGTCAAGGAGGTTCATTAATGGATCTTGCAATTATTACCAATTCTAACGAATCACTGGACCTATTATTAAGTGAGTGATCCTCAAAAGAACACACAAATCTCTGCATTGGATCTCAGCATGCCACTTTGAATTCCTGGGTTAATTCTTTACAGCCTGTCAATGATTTTCAACCTGGATTTTGAAGATTCATCTCTGCCAGAATTATATGGTCTGTATTTTATTTTACATGCAAAATTTTAACCTGTGTATTTTCTTTTACATGCAAAATTTTTAACGTCTGATTAAAAAAAAAAAGAGAAAAATTCATGACTTATGGAAGCATGTAAAAAGAAACTACTAAAAAAGGGAGTGAAAAATGTATTTTTATTTTTATTTTGGAGTAATTGGGTGAAATAATTTTTTGTTTTGTTTTGGGAGAGATAAGTTTTTTTTGTAGTGAGAAGTAAAAAGTGATTTTTTTATTTTTTATTGTATACATTTTGGAGAGATAAGGAGTATATTTTGTAGTTTTGGAGTTATAAATATTTTCTCGTATTTGGAGTGATAAGGTGAAAGTATTTTGAAATTTGGAGTGATAAGGTTTGACTTATAACTATATGGAGTGATAAGGTTGTAACTCGTGGTTTGAAAAGTTCCTTTTATTTTTTAAGACAAGTTGCTTCAAGAATTTGTAAGTTTGTCTTTCTTATTGTTGGAGAAATTTCATTCACGATGTTGTGAAGGTGAAGATTGTTGTACTCCCATACTTAAATAAAAACATATCGTTTTGGCGGTGATTGTGTCCTAGATCCGCCTGAAATTGAATAAGGGGATCTTAGGTACACCATGTATATGTTTGTGATGGCACATGATTCTTGATATTGTTTTTGTTTTGTGTCTAGTTTTGACACTAACCTTCATGTGGTATCTTTCTAATATCGTACACATGTAACACACAACAAATTAGCGAATTGCATGCACATAATTAATTCCATTCAAGCTTATGTAATCAAGCAAACTGCAAGAAATCAAGAAGCAATAACACATAATGAAGTTGTCAATGACATTTCTACATCAACATCCAACCAAGCTATCATCTACATCAAAAAAAATTGCAGCAATTCAACAACAATTTTTTGGAAATTGCACTTGTAGCATTTTTTAATAAGCTCAATACAAAATTGTAACTTGCAAATCATAATTTGTAAGTTGGATTGTAATCAAAGAAAAATTGAGTTGAATTGTAAGGGTGCATTCTCGGTTGAAACTGGCACCCGAGCTTTGAATTGATAGGGAATCAATTAAACCTAGTGAATCCATTGTTTTTAACTGAGTCATTTAAATCATTGTAAGCATTTCTCTTGGGTGAATTTTTGATAGTATTCGACACCCTTCTTTTGATCAATCAAAAGTGTGAGTTCAAGCAATTTCAAATCTTTCAACATCAAGCGAGCCTAAAACTGATTGAAGCAAGCATCAAGCGAGCATGCAACAATCAACCAAACATCAAGCGAGCGAAATCTGAAAATCAAACAAGTATTAAAAGCAAGCGAGCGTGAGTTCCAACAAGTTCACATGGTGACAAGCATTCAGTTGTTAAAGATTATTTACAATTTGATCCTCTCAACTAATGAAGACATGGTGAACATCAACAAAACAACTCTTGCTGATATTCAAGTGCATCTTCAACATGCACATGAAATGATTGAGTTCCTTTAACTGGAGCCGCAACTACAAAGAGATGAGTTTCAACAGAAGAGTGATGCTTCCATGTCTTTCAACTATACAAATAAAGATAAAGATGTTAATTCCAAATCACTCATCCAAACAACTTCAAGTGTAGAAGTTGCTCATGATCAAATTGAACTTGCTTCTTCCAAACCAATCGTCAAGCCCTAGGAAGAACTTCAAAGTAACAAAAATCAATAAGGATTAGGATATGACAAAGAAGAAAACAACTTGCATATCCCCAATTATTCTAAGCCAATCAAGTTCATCAATGTAGGATTTCTTGATCAAGTAACATCAACAAGCCATGAGAAAGTAGCAGACAAACCAAGATGCCTTCATTGTCAAAGAACCAATCATCTGGAAGATCAGTGTTTTGATATCCATCCTTGTCACCATTGTGAAAATTCAAATCATTCATCAACATAATGCAGCACACAACAACAATCAAGCAGATTGAAGATCGATTATTCATAGATTGATCCCTAGGAATGGTCATCCACGGTCAGAATATTGTATAAGTTTTACAATTGAATTCATTCACACATATTGCGTCCAACAGTAAAATGAAGATGGTACTCTCATGCAGTTGAATGGGGGAGTACACCAGTGAAATACTCCTACACCTGAAGGGGGGGAGTTCAACAATAATTTGAAAAAGATTGTCTCTCTTTTCAGCTTACAAGAAGGGGGGGGGGGGGGAGATGTCAAATGAAATTTATAGTGGTTGTCAGATTGAAAGTCTCAACAACATCAGTGAAGCAGCTAATGGGATTTTTTCATTAACGAGTGGGCATCCACAAATTCGCCAGTGGGCGATTGACAGCAAAAGCTGCAGTGAGCAATTTTCGGCATCTTCAAATCAGCCAGTGGGCATCGTCAACAATACGCCAGTGGGCGTTCATCATATTTTGTCAGTGGACAAAGGATGCTGATTGCAAGAAAAGTATAGATGGATCCTTTTGTAGCTTGGCATGTGATGGAATGTCAAGTGACATTCAGAGATGAATCAAACATGTAGCTGACTCATGGTCTCTTCATATTGTAGCTTTTTCAGCATCGAGCTTTGGTGGTTTTTCAGGCAGCGTTTTTGAGGATCAACTTGAGAACTTGGAAGATGGTTCCTAGTTCTTAATTTGGACTTATCATTGAGGGGGTGAATGTTAGCCTCACTCTCAGGTGATGAAAAAAATTATAAGTCCAAAACAATTAAATTAATTAAAATCAAGAAAGTTGGATTTAATCCTACCTTTCTAGATTGAGTTTGTTCCTCATGGTTAGGAGTCAGTTTAGGCCTAGTTGGTTGAGAGATTCTCTCCAACTAGTTAGGCTCCTATATTAGTGTGTTGTTGAGATATTTTCTCAACCATAGTTTCCAATATAGACGTATTATCTTGAGACCAACTTCCTCATGTATTTATTTGTACTATTATCATTCTTTGTACATTGGGTTGGATTGATTAATAATGAGAATGTGAGGAATGTTATTAGGGTGAGGCATTTTCTGCCATGTCTCGCATCTATATTTCTGAGTGTTTATTTTATTGAGTTTATTATTAGTTTGTTAGTTTCCTTCAGCACTTATAAATGTAAATTCCATGTGTCAAGCAGTAAAAATGCGACATGCATTGATTCATCACAAACTTCAACAAGCAATTTCTCATTCATCCGGAGGCCAAATGCACCCATTCAAGTTGTGTTAGGATCGTTTTTGCGAACTCTACGGGATGGAGCTACTTCCCCTTGAATCTAGTAACTTTAAATTTTTGGCTTTTTCTAGATTCTTGATCATCCATTGATCAATTTCATACCCTATTCTCATTAAGAATTCAAATGCAAATCCTTGAATTCTATGGTCTACTCAAGCAAACAAACATACATAAAAGAGGAATATTTACATGGAATAATAGGTCTACGAGTTAATTATCTTGTTTGCAATCATGGCATTATCTCAACAACAAAGCGAGCCCAGATATTGTCACAGTGAGCTTCCATGACTCCCTTTAAAATCATAAGCCCCAAGCCTAAAATGATGTCAGTTATTTCAAGGAAGAGCCCCCGCTCCTCACACAACATCTACAATATTGGTGAAAACCAATAGAAGATAACATGACAATGTTAAACCATGTCTCAAAATAACAAAAATGAGTTATTGAGTGCAATATAAAAAACCTGTTAATCTAAGAAATTAACTGACCTCTATAAGCAATTCTCGGGGCTGACTCATATTCTCCACTATTGAAGGGAACCCCATAGTTTGAAGACCCAATTCCATTGCCCATCTTGCACCACTTTCCGGGTTACCTTTTGAAAGAAATCCACCATCCTTATCAAGCACCTGCATAGTTTGCAAGGTAATAAACAATTATAATTGATTAGCAAGTTTACAATGATATTTTTCTTTTTTTAACTGTTGGAAGAAACAATTTATTAGTTGGAGCAAAACAATCACTCCATGGATGGAAAATACATAAAGAAGCGCAAGAAGATTTGAATTGTAAATGTAAATCCCCAGTAATATATCAGAATGACAATGTAATATTTTAAAGTGCCAGTAAACACCAAGAATGGAGATGAAATACCAATCAATATTATGTCAAGGACTAGCAAGAAAATGCAGAATTATTAGATTATGCATGTTTTTCCACCGAGGGTACCCTTCATATTTCCCGAGGCACAACTTACATATTTGGATGAATTTTGGATAACTCGTCACATTCCACTAGCTTCATGCATGAAGAGGATCTCCGATCCTTTAAGAATATTTTGGAGGATTTCATGGCGTAGTTAAGGGTCACATGTATAAAAGAAGAACACCATAGCCAAGAATAAGAAAATTGGCATTTGTGTCACATGGTGTAAAGGAGAAGGACATAGGTGACAAAAAGCCCAAATTTCCAAAAAAGGAAGACTCGGGTAAGGGTTTACTTCTTTCACATGTTGGGAGACATTGATGTATTTTAAGGTGTGTTTTATTGTTGAGTTCACATATTTGGAAGCAAAATTGCAGAAGTGAAAATAGGATATTATTAAGAAGAGGAAGGTCATTATGATTAGTTTCAACTTGATGCGAATGTAAAATCACTTTGAATGCACCGAGGGGGATCTGAAGGGTAGCATTTGGTGCTCTAGTTGTGTGTATGTGGTTAAACAAAAAAGCCCCTTTTCATTTGCATGAAGTATTTATGGTACAAATCCATGTTATATTTGAGACTGTGAAAATATGAAGTCTAAGTACATTAAACATATTGCCTATAAATAACCTCTCTAACAACCTTACACAAACATATAATGATGTCATTTACATTGGAGTCAGTGTAAATCACTTGAATTGTGTTACAACTTTAATTCCTCCCCCATAAAAATGTGGCATGCTTCCTTGTGATGATGTATCAACCCTATTGGAGAACAACCTCACAATGTAAAAGGAATTTAAACAGGATGCAACTTTAATAGTTCCCCACATTCACCCCATGGCTCACCTCTCATGGCTAATTTAAGGCATTAATGTGGATAATATCATTTTATTTTATCTTATGTATATTAGTCTACATTGACACAATTGAGTTTAGCAGTTAAGGACTTAAGATTTAGGGGATTTAGGTGTTAGTGGTTAAGGGGTTAGCATTTAAGGAATTTAGGTTGTGAAGGGTTAGGGGTTGAGGGTCATAGGTTAAGAGGATAAGGATTTATGCCGTAGGAGTTGGTTCATGGATTATAGGTTAGGGGTTAGTGTCTTAAGATTTAATGAGTCAAGGGGTTTATGGATTATGAGTTATGAGTGTAGGGGTTAAGGGATTATAGATTGGGGGTTAAGGGGATAGGGAATTTAGTGGTTATCAGTTAAGGGCTTATGGTTTCTGATAATTGGACTCCTAATCCCCTTATCA
Source organism: Pinus taeda (assembly GCA_000404065.3). Taxonomy (NCBI): domain Eukaryota; kingdom Viridiplantae; phylum Streptophyta; class Pinopsida; order Pinales; family Pinaceae; genus Pinus; species Pinus taeda. The sequence continues at coordinate 31,182 of APFE031558689.1, forward strand.
CCACTTTTGGAGGTTACCCTATCAATTGCTCTTGCAACCTTCCTTCTAGGTTCCCTAGACCCTACAAAATTAAGTACTAAGCCCCCTTCTCATTCTATAATGCTAGGATTATAGATATTATTAAACCATGCTTTTACCTCTAACTTCTACCATCAATGCTACCCTTTGTCCCTTTTCCCTGTTCAATACACCATAACATATCCCCTCCCCCCACAACCTTTTTGGTCATGCCATTCCACTTTTCCTAGTGTTATGAACCCCCAAATTTGGTCTCAATTCCCCTACAACTACACCCTTGGGACCCCTTGGCTAAGGGATTAAACACGTTAGGGGTTATGGGATGTTATAAGGGAGTCCCTAATCCACTTATCACAACTAGAAATAGGCTTATGAACACCATCAATGTCTACTAGAGGTGTTGTGATCAAAGAAATAATGAATACAAAAGTTGTGGTCAATAGGATAGGGATCATCAAGATGTTAAAACATCCAATGTAAATATGGTTTTCAATGCAAGTGATCTAGTCACATAAAAAGCCCCATAAGGGACATTCATGTATTTTAAGGTGTGCTTTATTGTTGAGTTTTGGAAGCACAATTTCATAGTGGAAACATCTCACTTTTGTGCCACTTGGCTACAAATTTATATGCATGGTTTCTATTGAGGGTATCTTTCACATTCCCTAAGGCACAAATCAAATATTTGGAGGTATCTTAGATCACTTGTCACAGTCCACTAGCTTCACACATGAAGAACAACTCCCATCAGTTAAGAATTTTTTGGAGGGATTTCATGGCATACACAAGGGTCACATTTACAAAGAAAGAACATTTAAGTCAAGAAAATGACAATTTACATTCACATATGTTATAAACATTTTTGGGCACTTCAACCCCAATCATAAATGTCCATAAACTAAAGGCTCCTAAGTCGCTAAAAGTGTTGCTTCACTTCCTAAAGGAACAAGGTCAACTGATTACATCATCTCCCAGAAGTTCTCCACTGAAAACTGCTCATAAATGGTCAAAAATGGACC